>JAILYF010000123.1:0-209082 GCA_025491095.1 Brachionus asplanchnoidis
AAAAGACTTCTTTGCCGTCCTAAAGACTCTTGACCGCCCTAAGGACTTCTTGGTCGTCCTAAGGACTCTTACCCGTCCTAAGGACTTCTTGACCGTCCATAGGACTTCTTGACCGTCCTAAGGACTTGTTGACCGTTTTAAGGACTTCTTGACCGTCCTAAAGACTTCTTGACAGTCCTAATGACTACTTGAGCGTCGTAAAGACTTCTTGACCGTCCTAAGACTTCTTGACCGTCCTAAAGACTTCTTGACCGTCCTAAAGACTTCTTGGCCGTCCTGAGGACTTTTTGACCCCCTAAAGACTTCTTGACCGTCCTAAGTACTTCTGACGCCTAAGGAATTCTTGACCGTCCATAGGACTTCTTGACCGTCCTAAGGACTTCTTGACAGTCCTAATGACTACTTGACCGTCCTAAAGACTTCTTTACCGTCCTAAGGACTTCATACCCGTCCTAAAGACTTCTTGACCGTCCTTAGGACTTTTGAGCGTTCAAAGGACTACTTGACCGTCCATGGACCTCTTGACCGTCCATAGACTTCTTGACCGTCCTAAGGATTTCTTGACCGTCCTTAGGACTTCTTGACCGTCCTTAAGACTTCTTGACCGTCCTTAGTACTTCTTGACCGTCCTAAGGACTTCTGACCGTCCTAAAGACTTCTTGACCGTCCTAAGGACTTCTTTGCCGTCCTAAGGACTTCTGACCGTCCAGATGGACCTCTTGACCGTCCTAAGGACTTTTGATCGTCCCTAGGACTTCTGACCGTCCAAAAGACTTCTTTGCCGTCCTAAGGACTTCTTGAACATCCATAAGACTTCTTGACCGTCCTGAGGACTTCTTGACAGTCCTAAGGACTTCTTGACCGCCCTAAGGATTTCTTGACCGTCCTAAGGACTTTTGATCGTCCCTAGGTTCTTGACCGTCCAAAAGACTTCTTTGCCGTCCTAAGGACTTCTTGAACATCCATAGGACTTCTTACCGTCCTGAGGACTTCTTGACCGTCCTAAGGACTTCTTGACCGCCCTAAGGAACTTCTTGACCGTCCTAAGGACTTCTTGACCGCCCTAAGGATTTCTTGACCGCCCTAAGGACTTCTTGACCGTCCTAAGGACTTCTTGACCGTGCTTAGGACTTCTTTGACCGTCCTAAGGACTTCTTGACCGTCCTAAAGACTTCTTGGCCGTCCTGAGGACTTTTTGACCGTCCTAAGACTTCTTTGACCGTCCTAAGTACTTCTTGACCGCCCTAAGGAATTCTTGACCGTCCATAGGACTTCTTGACCGTCCTAAGGACTTCTTGACCGTCCATAGGACCTCTTCACCGTCCTAAGGACTTCTTGACCGTTCTAAGGACTTCTTGACCTTCCATAGGACTTCTTGACCGTGCTAAGGTCTTCTTGACGGTCCTAAGGACTTCTTGACCGTCCTAATGACTTCTTGACCGTCCTAAGGACTTCTTGACCGTCCATAGGACCCTTCACGTCCTAAGGACTTCTTGACCGTTCTAAGGCTTCTTGGCCGTCCTAAGACTTCTTGACCGTCCAAAGGACTTCTTGGTCGTCCAAAGGACTTCTTACCCGTCCTAAGGACTTCTTGACCGTCCATAGGACCTCTTGACCGTCCTAAGGACTTTTGATCGTCCCTAGGACTTCTTGACCGTCCTTAGGACTTCTTGACCGTCCAAAAGACTTCTTTGCCGTCCTAAAGACTTCTTGACCGCCCTAAGGACTTCTTGGTCGTCCTAAGGACTTCTTACCACGTCCTAAGGACTTCTTGACGTCCATAGGACTTCTTGACCGTCCTAAGGACTTGTTGACCGTTTTAAGGACTTCTTGACCGTCCTAAAGACTTCTTGACAGTCCTAATGACTACTTGAGCGTCGTAAAGACTTCTTGACCCTCCTAAAGACTTCTTGACCGTCCTAAAGACTTCTTGACCGTCCTAAAGACTTCTTGGCCGTCCTGAGGACTTTTGACCGTCCTAAAGACTTCTTGACCGTCCTAAGTACTTCTTGACAGCCCTAAGGAATTCTTGACCGTCCATAGGACTTCTTGACCGTCCTAAGGACTTCTTGACAGTCCTAATGACTACTTGACCGTCCTAAAGACTTCTTTACCGTCCTAAGGACTTCATACCCGTCCTAAAGACTTCTTGACCGTCCTTAGGACTTCTTGAGCGTTCAAAGGACTACTTGACCGTCCATAGGACCTCTTGACCGTCCATAGGACTTCTTGACCGTCCTAAGGATTTCTTGACCGTCCTTAGGACTTCTTGACCGTCCTTAAGACTTCTTGACCGTCCTTAGTACTTCTTGAACCGTCCTAAGGACTTCTTGACCGTCCTAAAGACTTCTTGACCGTCCTAAGGACTTCTTTGCCGTCCTAAGGACTTCTTGACCGTCCATAGGACCTCTTGACCGTCCTAAGGACTTTTGATCGTCCCTAGGACTTCTTGACCGTCCAAAAGACTTCTTTGCCGTCCTAAGGACTTCTTGAACATCCATAAGACTTCTTGACCGTCCTGAGGACTTCTTGACAGTCCTAAGGACTTCTTGACCGCCCTAAGGATTCTTGACCGTCCTAAGGACTTTGATCGTCCCTAGGACTTCTTGACCGTCCAAAAGACTTCTTTGCCGTCCTAAGGACTTCTTGAACATCCATAGGACTCTTGACCGTCCTGAGGACCTTCTTGACCGTCCTAAGGACTTCTTGACCGCCCTAAGGACTTCTTGACCGTCCTAAGGACTTCTTGACCGCCCTAAGGATTTCTTGACCGCCCTAAGGACTTCTTGACCGTCCTAAGGACTTCTTGACCGTGCTTAGGACTTCTTGACCGTCCTAAGGACTTCTTGACCGTCCTAAAGACTTCTTGGCCGTCCTGAGGACTTTGACCGTCCTAAAGACTTCTTGACCGTCCTAAGTACTTCTGACCGCCCTAAGGACTTCTTGACCGTCCATAGGACTTCTTGACCGTCCTAAGGACTTCTTGACCGTCCATAGGACTTCTTGACCGTCCTAAGGACTCCTTGACCGCCCTAAGAACTTCTTGACCGTCCTAAGGACTTCTTGACCGTGCTAAGGTCTTCTTGACGGTCCTAAGGACTTCTTGACCGTCCTAATGACTTCTTGACCGTCCTAAGGACTTCTTGACCGTCCATAGGACCTCTTCACCGTCCTAAGGACTTCTTGACCGTTCTAAGGACTTCTTGACCTTCCATAGGACTTCTTGACCGTCCTAAGGACTTCTTGACCGTCCTAAAGACTTCTTGACCGTCCTAAAGACTTCTTGACCGCCCTAAGGACTTCTTGGTCGTCCTAAGGACTTTTTACCCGTCTTAAGGACTTCTTGACCGTCCATAGGACTTCTTGACCGTCCTAAGGACTTGTTGACCGTTTTAAGGACTTCTTGACCGTCCTAAAGACTTCTTGACCTTTCCTAAGGACTTCATACCCGTCCTAAGGACTTCTTGACCGTCCTAAGTACTTCTTGACCGTCCTAAGGACTTCTTGACCGTCCTAAGGACTTCTTGACCGTCTTAAGGACTTCTTGACAGTCCTAATGACTACTTGAGCGTCCTAAAGACTTCTTGAGCGTTCAAAGGACTACTTGACCGTCCATAGGACCTCTTGACCGTCCATAGGACTTCTTGACCGTCCTAAGGATTTCTTGACCGTCCTTAGGACTTCTTGACCGTCCTTAAGACTTCTTGACCGTCCTTAGTACTTCTTGACCGTCCTAAGGACTTCTTGACCGTCCTAAAGACTTCTTGACCGTCCTAAGGACTTCTTTGCCGTCCTAAGGACTTCTTGACCGTCCATAGGACCTCTTGACCGTCCTAAGGACTTTTGATCGTCCCTAGGACTTCTTGACCGTCCAAAAGACTTCTTTGCCGTCCTAAGGACTTCTTGAACATCCATAAGACTTCTTGACCGTCCTGAGGACTTCTTGACAGTCCTAAGGACTTCTTGACCGCCCTAAGGATTTCTTGACCGTCCTAAGGACTTTTGATCGTCCCTAGGACTTCTTGACCGTCCAAAAGACTTCTTTGCCGTCCTAAGGACTTCTTGAACATCCATAGGACTTCTTGACCGTCCTGAGGACTTCTTGACCGTCCTAAGGACTTCTTGACCGCCCTAAGGACTTCTTGACCGTCCTAAGGACTTCTTGACCGCCCTAAGGATTTCTTGACCGCCCTAAGGACTTCTTGACCGTCCTAAGGACTTCTTGACCGTGCTTAGGACTTCTTGACCGTCCTAAGGACTTCTTGACCGTCCTAAAGACTTCTTGGCCGTCCTGAGGACTTTTTGACCGTCCTAAAGACTTCTTGACCGTCCTAAGTACTTCTTGACCGCCCTAAGGAATTCTTGACCGTCCATAGGACTTCTTGACCGTCCTAAGGACTTCTTGACCGTCCATAGGACTTCTTGACCGTCCTAAGGACTCCTTGACCGCCCTAAGACTTCTTGACCGTCCTAAGGACTTCTTGACCGTGCTAAGGTCTTCTTGACGGTCCTAAGGACTTCTTGACCGTCCTAATGACTTCTTGACCGTCCTAAGGACTTCTTGACCGTCCATAGGACCTCTTCACCGTCCTAAGGACTTCTTGACCGTTCTAAGGACTTCTTGACCTTCCATAGGACTTCTTGACCGTCCTAAGGACTTCTTGACCGTCCTAAAGACTTCTTGACCGTCCTAAAGACTTCTTGACCGCCCTAAGGACTTGTTGACCGTTTTAAGGACTTCTTGACCGTCCTAAAGACTTCTTGACCTTTCCTAAGGACTTCATACCCGTCCTAAGGACTTCTTGACCGTCCTAATTACTTCTTGACCGTCCTAAGGACTTCTTGACCGTCCTAAGGACTTCTTGACCGTCTTAAGGACTTCTTGACAGTCCTAATGACTACTTGAGCGTCCTAAAGACTTCTTGAGCGTTCAAAGGACTACTTGACCGTCCATAGGACCTCTTGACCGTCCATAGGACTTCTTGACCGTCCTAAGGATTTCTTGACCGTCCTTAGGACTTCTTGACCGTCCTTAAGACTTCTTGACCGTCCTTAGTACTTCTTGACCGTCCTAAGGACTTCTTGACCGTCCTAAAGACTTCTTGACCGTCCTAAGGACTTCTTTGCCGTCCTAAGGACTTCTTGACCGTCCATAGGACCTCTTGACCGTCCTAAGGACTTTTGATCGTCCCTAGGACTTCTTGACCGTCCAAAGACTTCTTTGCCGTCCTAAGGACTTCTTGAACATCCATAAGACTTCTTGACCGTCCTGAGGACTTCTTGACAGTCCTAAGGACTTCTTGACCGCCCTAAGGATTTCTTGACCGTCCTAAGGACTTTTGATCGTCCCTAGGACTTCTTGACCGTCCAAAAGACTTCTTTGCCGTCCTAAGGACTTCTTGAACATCCATAGGACTTCTTGACCGTCCTGAGGACTTCTTGACCGTCCTAAGGACTTCTTGACCGCCCTAAGGACTTCTTGACCGTCCTAAGGACTTCTTGACCGCCCTAAGGATTTCTTGACCGCCCTAAGGACTTCTTGACCGTCCTAAGGACTTCTTGACCGTGCTTAGGACTTCTTGACCGTCCTAAGGACTTCTTGACCGTCCTAAAGACTTCTTGGCCGTCCTGAGGACTTTTTGACCGTCCTAAAGACTTCTTGACCGTCCTAAGTACTTCTTGACCGCCCTAAGGAATTCTTGACCGTCCATAGGACTTCTTGACCGTCCTAAGGACTTCTTGACCGTCCATAGGACTTCTTGACCGTCCTAAGGACTCCTTGACCGCCCTAAGAACTTCTTGACCGTCCTAAGGACTTCTTGACCGTGCTAAGGTCTTCTTGACGGTCCTAAGGACTTCTTGACCGTCCTAATGACTTCTTGACCGTCCTAAGGACTTCTTGACCGTCCATAGGACCTCTTCACCGTCCTAAGGACTTCTTGACCGTTCTAAGGACTTCTTGACCTTCCATAGGACTTCTTGACCGTCCTAAGGACTTCTTGACCGTCCTAAAGACTTCTTGACCGTCCTAAAGACTTCTTGACCGCCCTAAGGACTTCTTGGTCGTCCTAAGGACTTTTTACCCGTCTTAAGGACTTCTTGACCGTCCATAGGACTTCTTGACCGTCCTAAGGACTTGTTGACCGTTTTAAGGACTTCTTGACCGTCCTAAAGACTTCTTGACCTTTCCTAAGGACTTCATACCCGTCCTAAGGACTTCTTGACCGTCCTAAGTACTTCTTGACCGTCCTAAGGACTTCTTGACCGTCCTAAGGACTTCTTGACCGTCTTAAGGACTTCTTGACAGTCCTAATGACTACTTGAGCGTCCTAAAGACTTCTTGACCTTCCTAAAGACTTCTTGACCGTCCTAAAGACTTCTTGACCGTCCTAAAGACTTCTTGCCGTCCTGAGGACTTTTGACCGTCCTAAAGACTTCTTGACCGTCCTAAGTACTTCTTGACAGCCCTAAGGAATTCTTGACCGTCCATAGGACTTCTTGACCGTCCTAAGGACTTCTTGACAGTCCTAATGACTACTTGACCGTCCTAAAGACTTCTTTACCGTCCTAAGGACTTCATACCCGTCCTAAAGACTTCTTGACCGTCCTTAGGACTTCTTGAGCGTTCAAGGACTACTTGATCGTCCATAGGACTTCTTGACCGTCCTAAGGATTTCTTGACCGTCCTTAGGACTTCTTGACCGTCCTAAAGACTTCTTGACCGTCCTAAGTACTTCTTGACCGTCCTAAGGACTTCTTGACCGTCCTAAAGACTTCTTGACCGTCCAAAGGACTTCTTGGTCGTCCAAAGGACTTCTTACCCGTCCTAAGGACTTCTTGACCGTCCATTGGACCTCTTGACCGTCCTAAGGACTTTTGATCGTCCCTAGGACTTCTTGACCGTCCCTAGGACTTCTTGACCGTCCAAAAGACTTCTTTGCCGTCCTAAGGACTTCTTGAACATCCATAGGACTTCTTGACCGTCCTGAGGACTTCTTGACCGTCCTAAGGACTTCTTGACCGCCCTAAGGACTTCTTGACCGTCCTAAGGACTTCTTGACCGCCCTAAGGATTTCTTGACCGCCCTAAGGACTTCTTGACCGTCCAAAAGACTTCTTTGCCGTCCTAAGGACTTCTTGAACATCCATAGGACTTCTTGACCGTCCTGAGGACTTCTTGACCGTCCTAAGGACTTCTTGACCGCCCTAAGGACTTCTTGACCGTCCTAAGGACTTCTTGACCGCCCTAAGGATTTATTGACCGCCCTAAGGACTTCTTGACCGTCCTAAGGACTTCTTGACCGTGCTTAGGACTTCTAGACCGTCCTAAGGACTTCTTGACCGTCCTAAAGACTTCTTGGCCGTCCTGAGGACTTTTTGACCGTCCTAAAGACTTCTTGACCGTCCTTAGTACTTCTTGACCGCCCTAAGGAATTCTTGACCGTCCATAGGACTTCTTGACCGTCCTAAGGACTTCTTGACCGTCCATAGGACTTCTTGACCGTCCTAAGGACTACTTGACCGCCCTAAGGACTTCTTGACCGTCCTAAGGACTTCTTGACCGTGCTAAGGTCTTCTTGGACGTCCTAAGGACTTCTTGACCGTCCTAATGACTTCTTGACCGTCCTAAGGACTTCTTGACCGTTCATAGGACCTCTTCACCGTCCTAAGGACTTCTTGACCGTCCTAAGGACTTCTTGACCGTCCATAGGACTTCTTGACCGTCCTAAGGACTTCTTGACCGTCCTAAAGACTTCTTGACCGTCCTAAAGACTTTTGACCGCCCTAAGGACTTCTTGGTCGTCCTAAGGACTTTTTAAACGTCCTAAGGACTTCTTGACCGTCCATAGGACTTCTTGACCGTCCTAAGGACTTGTTGACCGTTTTAAGGACTTCTTGACCGCCCTAAGGAATTCTTGACCGTCCATAGGACTTCTTGACCGTCCTAAGGACTTCTTGACCGTCCATAGGACTTCTTGACCGTCCTAAGGACTACTTGACCGCCCTAAGGACTTCTTGACCGTCCTAAGGACTTCTTGACCGTCCTAAGGACTTCTTGGTCGTCCTAAGGACTTCTTACGCGTCCTAAGGACTTTTTGACCGTCCTAAGGACTTCTTGACCGTTCATAGGACCTCTTGACCGTCCATAGGACTTCTTGACCGTCCTAAGGACTTCTTGACCGTCCTAAAGACTTCTTGACCGTCCTAAAGACTTCTTGACCGCCCTAAGGACTTCTTGGTCGTCCTAAGGACTTTTTAAAACGTCCTAAGGACTTCTTGACCGTCCATAGGACTTCTTGACCGTCCTAAGGACTTGTTGACCGTTTTAAGGACTTCTTGACCGTCCTAAAGACTTCTTGACCTTTCCTAAGGACTTCATACCCGTCCTAAGGACTTCTTGACCGTCCTAAGTACTTCTTGACCGTCCTAAGGACTTCTTGACCGTCCTAAGGACTTCTTGACCGTCCTAAGGACTTCTTGACCGTCCTAAGGACTTCTTGACAGTCCTAATGACTACTTGAGCGTCCTAAAGACTTCTTGACCGTCCTTAAGACTTCTTGACCGTCCTAAATACTTCTTGACCGTCCTAAAGACTTCTTGGCCGTCCTGAGGACTTTTTGACCGTCCTAAAGACTTCTTGGCCGTCCTAAGTACTTCTTGACAGCCCTAAGGAATTCTTGACCGTCCATAGGACTTCTTGACCGTCCTAAGGACTTCTTGACAGTCCTAATGACTACTTGACCGTCCTAAAGACTTCTTTACCGTCCTAAGGACTTCATACCCGTCCTAAAGACTTCTTGACCGTCCTTAGGACTTCTTGAGCGTTCAAAGGACTACTTGATCGTCCATAGGACTTCTTGACCGTCCTAAGGATTTCTTGACCGTCCTTAGGACTTCTTGACCGTCCTAAAGACTTCTTGACCGTCCTAAGTACTTCTTGACCGTCCTAAGGACTTCTTGACCGTCCTAAAGACTTCTTGACCGTCCAAAGGACTTCTTGGTCGTCCAAAGGACTTCTTACCCGTCCTTAGGACTTCTTGACCGTCCATAGGACCTCTTGACCGTCCTAAGGACTTTTGATGGTCCCTAGGACTTCTTGACCGTCCTTAGGACTTCTTGACCGTCCAAAAGACTTCTTTGCCGTCCTAAAGACTTCTTGACCGCCCTAAGGACTTCTTGGTCGTCCTAAGGACTTCATACCCGTCCTAAGGACTTCTTGACCGTCCATAGGACTTCTTGACCTTCCTAAGGACTTCTTGACCGTGCTAAGGTCTTCTTGACCGTCCTTAGGACTTCTTGACCGTCCCAATGACTTCTTGACCGTCCTAAGGACTTCTTGACCGTCCATAGGACCTCTTCACCGTCCTAAGGACTTCTTGACCGTCCTAAGGACTTCTTGACCGTCCATAGGTCTTCTTGACCGTCCTAAGGACTTCTTGACCGTCCTAAAGACTTCTTGACCGTCCTAAAGACTTCTTGACCGCCCTAAGGACTTCTTGGTCGTCCTAAGGACTTTTTACCCGTCCTAAGGACTTTTTACCCGTCCTAAGGACTTCCTGACCGTCCATAGGACTTCTTGACCGTCCATAGGACCTCTTGACCGTCCTAAGGACTTTTGATGGTCCCTAGGACTTCTTGACCGTCCTTAGGACTTCTTGACCGTCCAAAAGACTTCTTTGCCGTCCTAAAGACTTCTTGACCGCCCTAAGGACTTCTTGGTCGTCCTAAGGACTTCATACCCGTCCTAAGGACTTCTTGACCGTCCATAGGACTTCTTGACCTTCCTAAGGACTTCTTGACCGTGCTAAGGTCTTCTTGACCGTCCTAAGGACTTCTTGACCGTCCCAATGACTTCTTGACCGTCCTAAGGACTTCTTGACCGTCCATAGGACCTCTTCACCGTCCTAAGGACTTCTTGACCGTCCTAAGGACTTCTTGACCGTCCATAGGACTTCTTGACCGTCCTAAGGACTTCTTGACCGTCCATAGGACTTCTTGACCGTCCTAAAGACTTCTTTACCGTCCTAAGGACTTCATACCCGTCCTAAAGACTTCTTGACCGTCCTTAGGACTTCTTGAGCGTTCAAAGGACTACTTGATCGTCCATAGGACTTCTTGACCGTCCTAAGGATTTCTTGACCGTCCTTAGGACTTCTTGACCGTCCTAAAGACTTCTTGACCGTCCTAAGTACTTCTTGACCGTCCTAAGGACTTCTTGACCGTCCTAAAGACTTCTTGACCGTCCAAAGGACTTCTTGGTCGTCCAAAGGACTTCTTACCCGTCCTAAGGACTTCTTGACCGTCCATAGGACCTCTTGACCGTCCTAAGGACTTTTGATCGTCCCTAGGACTTCTTGACCGTCCTTAGGACTTCTTGACCGTCCTAAAGACTTCTTTGCCGTCCTAAAGACTTCTTGACCGCCCTAAGGACTTCTTGGTCGTCCGAAGGACTTCTTACCCGTCCTAAGGACTTCTTACCCGTCCTAAGGACTTCTTGACCGTCCATAGGACTTCTTGACCTTCCTAAGGACTTGTTGACCGTTTTAAGGACTTCTTGACCGTCCTAAAGACTTCTTGACCTTTCCTATGGACTTCATACCCGTCCTTAGGACTTCTTGAGCGTCCTAAGGACTTCTTGACCGTCCATAGGATCTCTTGACCGTCCTTAGGATTTCTTGACCGTCCTTAGGACTTCTTGACCGTCCTAAAGACTTCTTGACCGTCCTAAGTACTGCTTGACCGTCCTAAGGACTTCTTGACCGTCCTAAGGACTTCTTGACCGTCCTAAGGACTTCTTGACCGTCCTAAGGACTTCTTGACAGTCCTAATGACTACTTGAGCGTCCTAAAGACTTCTTGACCGTCCTAAAGACTTCTTGACCGTCCTAAAGACTTCTTGACCGTCCTAAAGACTTCTTGGCCGTCCTGAGGACTTTTTGGCCGTCCTGAGGACTTTTTGACCGTCCTAAAGACTTCTTGACCGTCCTAAGTACTTCTTGACAGCCCTAAGGAATTCTTGACCGTCCATAGGACTTCTTTACCGTCCTAAGGACTTCTTGACAGTCCTAATGACTACTTGACCGTCCTAAAGACTTCTTTACCGTCCTAAGGACTTCATACCCGTCCTAAAGACTTCTTGACCGTCCTTAGGACTTCTTGAGCGTTCAAAGGACTACTTGACCGTCCATAGGACCTCTTGACCGTCCATAGGACTTCTTGAACGTCCTAAGGATTTCTTGACCGTCCTTAGGACTTCTTGACCGTCCTTAAGACTTCTTGACCGTCCTAAGGACTTCTTGACCGTCCTAAAGACTTCTTGACCGTCCTAAGGACTTCTTTGCCGTCCTAAGGACTTCTTGACCGTCCATAGGACCTCTTGACCGTCCTAAGGACTTTTGATCGTCCCTAGGACTTCTTAACCGTCCAAAAGACTTCTTTGCCGTCCTAAGGACTTCTTGAACATCCATAGGACTTCTTGACCGTCCTGAGGACTTCTTGACCGTCCTAAGGACTTCTTGACCGCCCTAAGGACTTCTTGACCGTCCTAAGGACTTCTTGACCGCCCTAAGGATTTCTTGACCGTCCTAAGGACTTCTTGAACGTCCATAGGACTTCTTGACCGACTAAGGACTTCTTGACCGTCCTAAGGACTTCTTGACCGTCCATAGGACTTCTTGACCGTCCTAAGGACTTCTTGACCGTCCTAAGGACTTCTTACCCGTCCTAAGGACTTCTTGACCGCCCTAAGGACTTCTTGGTCGTCCTAAGGACTTCTTACCCGTCCTAAGGACTTCTTACCCGTCCTAAGGACTTCTTGACCGCCCTAAGACTTCTTGACCGTCCTAAGGACTTCTTACCCGTCCTAAGGACTTCTTGACCGCCCTAAGGACTTCATACCCGTCCTAAGGACTTCTTGACCGTCCTAAGTACTTCTTGACCGTCCTAAGGACTTCTTGACCGTCCTAAGGACTTCTTGACCGTCCTAAGGACTTCTTGGTCGTCCTAAGGACTTCTTACGCGTCCTAAGGACTTTTTGACCGTCCATAGGACCTCTGGACCGTCCTAAGGACTTTTGACCGTCCTTAGGACTTCTTGACCGTCCTTAGGACTTCTTGACCGTCCTAAAGACTTCTTTGCCGTCCTAAGGACTTCTTGAACGTCCATAGGACTTCTTGACCGACTAAGGACTTCTTGACCGTCCTAAGGACACTTGACCGTCTAAAGGACCTCTTGACCGCCCTAAGGATTTCTTGACCGTCCTAAGGACTTCTTGACCGTCCATAGGACCTCTTGACCGTCCTAAGGACTTCTTGACCGTCCTAAGGACTTCTTGACCGTCCATAGGACTTCTTGACCGTCCTAAGGACTTCTTGACCGTCCTAAGGACTTCTTGACCGCCCTAAGACTTCTTGACCGCCCTAAGACTTCTTGACCGTCCTAAGGACTTCTTGACCGTCCATAGGACCTCTTGACCGTCCTAAGGACTTCTTGACCGTCCTAAGGACTTCTTGACCGTCCATAGGACTTCTTGACCGTCCTAAGGACTTCTTGACCGTCCTAAGGACTTCATACCCGTCCTAAGGACTTCTTGACCGCCCTACGGACTTCTTGGTCGTCCTAAGGACTTCTTACCCGTCCTAAATACTTCTTGACCGTCCATAGGACCTCTGGACCGTCCTAAGGACTTCTTGACCGCCCTAAGGACTTCTTGACCGTCCTAAGGACTTCTTACCCGTCCTAAGGACTTCTTGTCCGCCCTAAGGACTTCTTGGTCGTCCTAAGGACTTCTTACCCGTCCTAAGGACTTCTTGACCGTCCATAGGACCTCTGGACCGTCCTAAGGACTTTTGACCGTCCTTAGGACTTCTTGACCGTCCTGAGGACTTCTTGACCGTCCTAAAGACTTCTTTGCCGTCCTAAGGACTTCTTGAACGTCCATAGGACTTCTTGACCGACTAAGGACTTCTTGACCGTCCTAAGGACTTCTTGATAGCCCTAAGGACTTCTTGACCGTCCTAAGGACTTCTTGACCGTCCATAGGACTTCTTGACCGTCCTAAGGACTTCTTGACCGTCCTAGGACTTCTTGACCGCCCTAAGGACTTCTTGACCGTCCTAAGGACTTCTTACCCGTCCCAAGGACTTCTTGACCGTCCTTAGGACTTCTTCAGCGTCCTAAGGACTTCTTGACCGTCCATAGGACCTCTTGACTGTCCATATGACTTCTTGACCGTCCTTAGGATTTCTTGACCGTCCTTAGGACTTCTTGACCGTCCTAAAGACTTCTTGACCGTCCTAAGTACTTCTTGACCGTCCTAAGGACTTCTTGACCGTCCTAAGGACTTCTTGACCGTCCTAAAGACTTCTTTGCCGTCCTAAGGACTTCTTGAACGTCCATAGGACTTCTTGACCGACTAAGGACTTCTTGACCGTCCTAAAGACTTCTTGACCGTCCTAAAGACTTCTTGACCGTCCTAAAGACTTCTTGGCCGTCCTGAGGACTTTTTGACCGTCCTAAAGACTTCTTGACCGTCCTAAGTACTTCTTGACAGCCCTAAGGAATTCTTGACCGTCCATAGGACTTCTTGACCGTCCTAAGGACTTCTTGACAGTCCTAATGACTTCTTGGCCGTCCTGAGGACTTTTTGATCGTCCTAAAGACTTCTTGACCGTCCTAAGTACTTCTTGACAGCCCTAAGGAATTCTTGACCGTCCATTGGACTTCTTGACCGTCCTAAGGACTTCTTGACAGTCCTAATGACTACTTGACCGTCCTAAAGACTTCTTTACCGTCCTAAGGACTTCATACCCGTTCTAAAGACTTCTTGACCGTCCTTAGGACTTCTTGAGCGTTCAAAGGACTACTTGATCGTCCATAGGACTTCTTGACCGTCCTAAGGATTTCTTGACCGTCCTTAGGACTTCTTGACCGTCCTAAAGACTTCTTGACCGTCCTAAGTACTTCTTGACCGTCCTAAGGACTTCTTGACCGTCCTAAGGACTTCTTGACCGTCCTAAAGACTTCTTGACCGTCCAAAGGACTTCTTGGTCGTCCAAAGGACTTCTTACCCGTCCTAAGGACTTCTTGACCGCCCTAAGGACTTCTTGGTCGTCCTAAGGACTTCTTACCCGTCCTAAGGACTTCTTGACCGTCCATATGACTTCTTGACCGTCCTAAGGACTTGTTGACCGTTTTAAGGACTTCTTGACCGTCCTAAAGACTTCTTGACCTTTCCTAAGGACTTCATACCCGTCCTAAGGACTTCTTGACCGTCCTTAGGACTTCTTGAGCGTCCTAAGGACTTCTTGACCGTCCATAGGACCTCTTGACCGTCCATAGGACTTCTTGACCGTCCTTAGGATTTCTTGACCGTCCTTAGGACTTCTTGACCGTCCTAAAGACTTCTTGACCGTCCTAAGTACTTCTTGACCGTCCTTAGGACTTCTTGACCGTCCTAAGGATTTCTTGACCGCCCTTAGGACTTCTTGACTGTCCTAAAGACTTCTTGACCGTCCTAAGTACTTCTAGACCGTCCATAGGACCTCTTGACCGTCCTAAGGACTTTTGACCTTTCCTAAGGACTTCATACCCGTCCTAAGGACTTCTTGACCGTCCTTAGGACTTCTTGAGCGTCCTAAGGACTTCTTGACCGTCCATAGGACCTCTTGACCGTCCATAGGACTTCTTGACCGTCCTTAGGACTTCTTGACCGTCAAAAGGACTTCTTTGCCGTCCTAAAGACTTCTTGACCGCCCTAAGGACTTCTTGGTCGTCCTAAGGACTTCTTGACCGTCCATATGACTTCTTGACCGTCCTAAGGACTTGTTGACCGTTTTAAGGACTTCTTGACCTTTCCTAAGGACTTCATACCCGTCCTAAGGACTTCTTGACCGTCCTTAGGACTTCTTGAGCGTCCTAAGGACTTCTTGACCGTCCATAGGACCTCTTGACCGTCCATAGGACTTCTTGACCGTCCTTAGGATTTCTTGACCGTCCTTAGGACTTCTTGACCGTCCTAAAGACTTCTTGACCGTCCTAAGTACTTCTTGACCGTCCTAAGGACTTCTTGACCGTCCTTAGGACTTCTTGACCGTCCTAAGGACTTCTTGACCGTCCTAAGGACTTCTTGAAAGTCCTTATGACTACTTGAGCGTCCCAAAGACTTCTTGACCGTCCTAAAGACTTCTTGACCGCCTTAAAGACTTCTTGACCGTCCTAAAGACTTCTTGGCCGTCCTGAGGACTTTTTGACCGTCCTAAAGACTTCTTGACCGTCCTAAGTACTTCTTGACAGCCCTAAGGAATTCTTGACCGTCCATAGGACTTCTTGACCGTCCATAGGACCTCTTGACCGTCCATAGGACTTCTTGACCGTCAAAAGGACTTCTTTGCCGTCCTAAAGACTTCTTGACCGCCCTAAGGACTTCTTGGTCGTCCTAAGGACTTCTTGACCGTCCATATGACTTCTTGACCGTCCTAAGGACTTGTTGACCGTTTTAAGGACTTCTTGACCGTCCTAAAGACTTCTTGACCTTTCCTAAGGACTTCATACCCGTCCTAAGGACTTCTTGACCGTCCTTAGGACTTCTTGAGCGTCCTAAGGACTTCTTGACCGTCCATAGGACCTCTTGACCGTCCATAGGACTTCTTGACCGTCCTTAGGATTTCTTGACCGTCCTTAGGACTTCTTGACCGTCCTAAAGACTTCTTGACCGTCCTAAGTACTTCTTGACCGTCCTAAGGACTTCTTGACCGTCCTAAGGACTTCTTGACCGTCCTAAGGACTTCTTGACCGTCCTAAGGACTTCTTGAAAGTCCTAATGACTACTTGAGCGTCCCAAAGACTTCTTGACCGTCCTAAAGACTTCTTGACCGCCTTAAAGACTTCTTGACCGTCCTAAAGACTTCTTGGCCGTCCTGAGGACTTTTTGACCGTCCTAAAGACTTCTTGACCGTCTTAAGTACTTCTTGACAGCCCTAAGGAATTCTTGACCGTCCATAGGACTTCTTGACCGTCCATAGGACCTCTTGACCGTCCATAGGACTTCTTGACCGTCCATAGGACCTCTTGACCGTCCATAGGACTTCTTGACCGTCAAAAGGACTTCTTTGCCGTCCTAAAGACTTCTTGACAGCCCTAAGGAATTCTTGACCGTCCATAGGACTTCTTGACCGTCCATAGGACCTCTTGACCGTCCATAGGACTTCTTGACCGTCAAAAGGACTTCTTTGCCGTCCTAAAGACTTCTTGACCGCCCTAAGGACTTCTTGGTCGTCCTAAGGACTTCTTGACCGTCCATATGACTTCTTGACCGTCCTAAGGACTTGTTGACCGTTTTAAAGGACTTCTTGACCGTCCTAAAGACTTCTTGACCTTTCCTAAGGACTTCATACCCGTCCTAAGGACTTCTTGACCGTCCTTAGGACTTCTTGAGCGTCCTAAGGACTTCTTGACCGTCCATAGGACCTCTTGACCGTCCATAGGACTTCTTGACCGTCCTTAGGATTTCTTGACCGTCCTTAGGACTTCTTGACCGTCCTAAAGACTTCTTGACCGTCCTAAGTACTTCTTGACCGTCCTAAGGACTTCTTGACCGTCCTAAGGACTTCTTGACCGTCCTAAGGACTTCTTGACCGTCCTAAGGACTTCTTGAAAGTCCTAATGACTACTTGAGCGTCCCAAAGACTTCTTGACCGTCCTAAAGACTTCTTGACCGCCTTAAAGACTTCTTGACCGTCCTAAAGACTTCTTGGCCGTCCTGAGGACTTTTTGACCGTCCTAAAGACTTCTTGACCGTCCTAAGTACTTCTTGACAGCCCTAAGGAATTCTTGACCGTCCATAGGACTTCTTGACCGTCCATAGGACCTCTTGACCGTCCATAGGACTTCTTGACCGTCCTAAGGACTTCTTGACCGTCCTAAAGACTTCTTTACCGTCCTAAGGACTTCTTTGCCGTCCTAAGGACTTCTTGACCGTCCATAAGACCTCTTGACCGTCCTAAGGACTTCTTGACCGTCCATAGGACCTCTTGACCGTCCTAAGGACTTCTTGACCGTCCATAGGACCTCTTGACCGTCCTAAGGACTTTTGATCGTCCCTAGGACTTCTTGACCGTCCAAAAGACTTCTTTGCCGTCCTTAGGACTTCTTGAACATCCACAGGACTTCTTGACCGTCCTGAGGACTTCTTGACCGTCCTAGGGACTTCTTGACCGCCCTAAGGACTTCTTGACCGTCCTAAGGACTTCTTGACCCTCTAAGGATTTCTTGACCGTCCTAAGGACTTCTTGACCGTCCATAGGACCTCTTGAACGTCCTAAGGACTTCTTGACCGTCCTAAGGACTTCTTGACCGTCCATAGGACTTCTTGACCGTCCTAAGGACTACTTGACCGTCCTAAAGACTTCTTGGCCGTCCTGAGGACTTCTTGACCGTCCTAAAGACTTCTTGGCCGTCCTGAGGACTTCTTGACCGCCCTAAGGACTTCTTGGTCGTCCTAAGGACTTCTTACCCGTCCTAAGGACTTCTTGACCGTCCATAGGACTTCTTGACCGTCCTAAGGACTTCTTGGTCGTCCTAAGGACTTCTTACCCGTCCTAAGGACTTCTTGACCGTCCATATGACTTCTTGACCGTCCTAAGGACTTGTTGACCGTTTTAAGGACTTCTTGACCGTCCTAAAGACTTCTTGACCTTTCCTAAGGACTTCATACCCGTCCTAAGGACTTCTTGACCGTCCTTAGGACTTCTTGAGCGTCCTAAGGACTTCTTGACCGTCCATAGGACCTCTTGACCGTCCATAGGACTTCTTGACCGTCCTTAGGATTTCTTGACCGTCCTTAGGACTTCTTGACCGTCCTAAAGACTTCTTGACCGTCCTAAGTACTTCTTGACCGTCCTAAGGACTTCTTGACCGTCCTAAGGACTTCTTGACCGTCCTAAGGACTTCTTGACCGTCCTAAGGACTTCTTGACCGTCCTAAGGACTTCTTGACCGTCCTAAGGACTTCTTGACCGTCCTAAGTACTTCTTGACCGTCCTAAGGACTTCTTGACCGTCCTAAGGACTTCTTGACCGTCCTAAGGACTTCTTGACCGTCCTAAGGACTTCTTGAAAGTCCTAATGACTACTTGAGCGTCCCAAAGACTTCTTGACCGTCCTAAAGACTTCTTGACCGCCTTAAAGACTTCTTGACCGTCCTAAGTACTTCTTGACAGCCCTAAGGAATTCTTGACCGTCCATAGGACTTCTTGACCGTCCATAGGACCTCTTGACCGTCCATAGGACTTCTTGACCGTCCATAGGACCTCTTGACCGTCCATAGGACTTCTTGACCGTCAAAAGGACTTCTTTGCCGTCCTAAAGACTTCTTGACAGCCCTAAGGAATTCTTGACCGTCCATAGGACTTCTTGACCGTCCATAGGACCTCTTGACCGTCCATAGGACTTCTTGACCGTCAAAAGGACTTCTTTGCCGTCCTAAAGACTTCTTGACCGCCCTAAGGACTTCTTGGTCGTCCTAAGGACTTCTTGACCGTCCATATGACTTCTTGACCGTCCTAAGGACTTGTTGACCGTTTTAAGGACTTCTTGACCGTCCTAAAGACTTCTTGACCTTTCCTAAGGACTTCATACCCGTCCTAAGGACTTCTTGACCGTCCTTAGGACTTCTTGAGCGTCCTAAGGACTTCTTGACCGTCCATAGGACCTCTTGACCGTCCATAGGACTTCTTGACCGTCCTTAGGATTTCTTGACCGTCCTTAGGACTTCTTAACCGTCCTAAAGACTTCTTGACCGTCCTAAGTACTTCTTGACCGTCCTAAGGACTTCTTGACCGTCCTAAGGACTTCTTGACCGTCCTAAGGACTTCTTGACCGTCCTAAGGACTTCTTGAAAGTCCTAATGACTACTTGAGCGTCCCAAAGACTTCTTGACCGTCCTAAAGACTTCTTGACCGCCTTAAAGACTTCTTGACCGTCCTAAAGACTTCTTGGCCGTCCTGAGGACTTTTTGACCGTCCTAAAGACTTCTTGACCGTCCTAAGTACTTCTTGACAGCCCTAAGGAATTCTTGACCGTCCATAGGACTTCTTGACCGTCCATAGGACCTCTTGACCGTCCATAGGACTTCTTGACCGTCCTAAGGACTTCTTGACCGTCCTAAAGACTTCTTTACCGTCCTAAGGACTTCTTTGCCGTCCTAAGGACTTCTTGACCGTCCATAAGACCTCTTGACCGTCCTAAGGACTTCTTGACCGTCCATAGGACCTCTTGACCGTCCTAAGGACTTCTTGACCGTCCATAGGACCTCTTGACCGTCCTAAGGACTTTTGATCGTCCCTAGGACTTCTTGACCGTCCAAAAGACTTCTTTGCCGTCCTTAGGACTTCTTGAACATCCATAGGACTTCTTGACCGTCCTGAGGACTTCTTGACCGTCCTAGGGACTTCTTGACCGCCCTAAGGACTTCTTGACCGTCCTAAGGACTTCTTGACCCTCTAAGGATTTCTTGACCGTCCTAAGGACTTCTTGACCGTCCATAGGACCTCTTGAACGTCCTAAGGACTTCTTGACCGTCCTAAGGACTTCTTGACCGTCCATAGGACTTCTTGACCGTCCTAAGGACTACTTGACCGTCCTAAAGACTTCTTGGCCGTCCTGAGGACTTCTTGACCGTCCTAAAGACTTCTTGGCCGTCCTGAGGACTTCTTGACCGCCCTAAGGACTTCTTGGTCGTCCTAAGGACTTCTTACCCGTCCTAAGGACTTCTTGACCGTCCATAGGACTTCTTGACCGTCCTAAGGACTTCTTGGTCGTCCTAAGGACTTCTTACCCGTCCTAAGGACTTCTTGACCGTCCATATGACTTCTTGACCGTCCTAAGGACTTGTTGACCGTTTTAAGGACTTCTTGACCGTCCTAAAGACTTCTTGACCTTTCCTAAGGACTTCATACCCGTCCTAAGGACTTCTTGACCGTCCTTAGGACTTCTTGAGCGTCCTAAGGACTTCTTGACCGTCCTTAGGATTTCTTGACCGTCCTTAGGACTTCTTGACCGTCCTAAAGACTTCTTGACCGTCCTAAGTACTTCTTGACCGTCCTAAGGACTTCTTGACCGTCCTAAGGACTTCTTGACCGTCCTAAGGACTTCTTGACCGTCCTAAGGACTTCTTGACCGTCCTAAGGACTTCTTGACAGTCCTAATGACTACTTGAGCGTCCTAAAGACTTCTTGACCGTCCTAAAGACTTCTTGACCGTCCTAAAGACTTCTTGACCGTCCTAAAGACTTCTTGGCCGTCCTGAGGACTTTTTGACCGTCCTAAAGACTTCTTGACCGTCCTAAGTACTTCTTGACAGCCCTAAGGAATTCTTGACCGTCCATAGGACTTCTTGACCGTCCTAAGGACTTCTTGACAGTCCTAATGACTACTTGACCGTCCTAAAGACTTCTTTACCGTCCTAAGGACTTCATACTCGTCCTAAAGACTTCTTGACCGTCCTAAGGACTTCTTGAGCGTTCAAAGGACTACTTGACCGTCCATAGGACCTCTTGACCGTCCATAGGACTTCTTGACCGTCCTAAGGACTTCTTGACCGTCCTAAAGACTTCTTTACCGTCCTAAGGACTTCTTTGCCGTCCTAAGGACTTCTTGACCGTCCATAGGACCTCTTGACCGTCCTAAGGACTTCTTGACCGTCCATAGGACCTCTTGACCGTCCTAAGGACTTCTTGAACATCCATAGGACTTCTTGACCGTCCTGAGGACTTCTTGACCGTCCTAAGGACTTCTTGACCGCCCTAAGGACTTCTTGACCGTCCTAAGGACTTCTTGACCCTCTAAGGATTTCTTGACCGTCCTAAGGACTTCTTGACCGTCCATAGGACCTCTTGACCGTCCTAAGGACTTCTTGACCGTCCTAAGGACTTCTTGACCGTCCATAGGACTTCTTGACCGTCCTAAGGACTACTTGACCGTCCTAAAGACTTCTTGGCCGTCCTGAGGACTTCTTGACCGTCCTAAAGACTTCTTGGCCGTCCTGAGCACTTCTTGACCGTCCATATGACTTCTTGACCGTCCTAAGGACTTGTTGACCGTTTTAAGGACTTCTTGACCGTCCTAAAGACTTCTTGACCTTTCCTAAGGACTTCATACCCGTCCTAAGGACTTCTTGACCGTCCTTAGGACTTCTTGAGCGTCCTAAGGACTTCTTGACCGTCCATAGGACCTCTTGACCGTCCATAGGACTTCTTGACCGTCCTTAGGATTTCTTGACCGTCCTTAGGACTTCTTGACCGTCCTAAAGACTTCTTGACCGTCCTAAGGACTTCTTGACCGTCCTAAGGACTTCTTGACAGTCCTAATGACTACTTGAGCGTCCTAAAGACTTCTTGACCGTCCTAAAGACTTCTTGACCGTCCTAAAGACTTCTTGACCGTCCTAAAGACTTCTTGGCCGTCCTGAGGACTTTTTGACCGTCCTAAAGACTTCTTGACCGTCCTAAGTACTTCTTGACAGCCCTAAGGAATTCTTGACCGTCCATAGGACTTCTCGACCGTCCTAAGGACTTCTTGACAGTCCTAATGACTACTTGACCGTCCTAAAGACTTCTTTACCGTCCTAAGGACTTCATATTCGTCCTAAAGACTTCTTGACCGTCCTAAGGACTTCTTGAGCGTTCAAAGGACTACTTGACCGTCCATAGGACCTCTTGACCGTCCATAGGACTTCTTGACCGTCCTAAGGACTTCTTGACCGTCCTAAAGACTTCTTTACCGTCCTAAGGACTTCTTTGCCGTCCTAAGGATTTCTTGACCGTCCATAGGACTTCTTGACCGCCATAAGGACTTCTTGACCGTCCTAAGGACTTCTTGACCCTCTAAAGGTTTCTTGACCGTCCTAAGGACTTCTTGACCGTCCATAGGACCTCTTGACCGTCCTAAGGACTTCTTGACCGTCCTAAGGACTTCTTGACCGTCCATAGGACTTCTTGACCGTCCTAAGGACTACTTGACCGTCCTAAAGACTTCTTGGCCGTCCTGAGGACTTCTTGACCGTCCTAAAGACTTCTTGGCCGTCCTGAGGACTTCTTGACCGCCCTAAGGACTTCTTGGTCGTCCTAAGGACTTCTTACCCGTCCTAAGGACTTCTTGACCGTCCATAGGACTTCTTGACCGTCCTAAGGACTTCTTGACCGCCCTAAGGACTTCTTGACCGTCCTAAGGACTTCATACCCGTCCTAAGGACTTCTTGACCGCCCTTAGGACTTCTTGGTCGTCCTAAGGACTTCTTACCCGTCCTCAGGACTTCTTGACCGTCCATAGGAACTCTGGACCGTCCTAAGGACTTTTGACCGTCCTTAGGACTTCTTGACCGTCCTTAGGACTTCTTGACCGACTAAGGACTTCTTCACCGTCCTAAGGACTTCTTGACCGCCCTAAGGACTTCTTGACCGTCCTAAGGACTTCTTGACCGTCCATAGGACTTCTTGACCGTCCTAAGGACTTCTTGACCGTCCTAAGGACTACTTGACCGTCCATAGGACCTCTTGACCGTCCATAGGACTTCTTGACCTTCCTAAGGATTTCTAAACCGTCCTTAAGACTTCTTGGCCGTCCTGAGGACTTTTTGACCGTCCTAAAGACTTCTTGACCGTCCTAAGTACTTCTTGACAGCCCTAAGGAATTCTTGACCGTCCATAGGACTTCTTGACCGTCCTAAGGACTTCTTGACAGTCCTAATGACTACTTGACCGTCCTAAAGACTTCTTTACCGTCCTAAGGACTTCATACCCGTCCTAAAGACTTCTTGACCGTCCTTAGGACTTCTTGAGCGTTAAAAGCACTACTTGACCGTCCATAGGACCTCTTGACCGTCCATAGGACTTCTTGACCGTCCTAAGGATTTCTTGACCGTCCTTAGGACTTCTTGACCGTCCTAAAGACTTCTTGACCGTCCTAAGTACTTCTTGACCGTCCTAAGGACTTCTTGACCGTCCTAAAGACTTCTTGACCGTCCTAAGGACTTTTGACCGTCCATAGGACCTCTTGACCGTCCATAGGACTTCTTGACCGTCCTAAGGATTTCTTGACCGTCCTAAAGACTTCTTGACCGTCCTAAGTACTTATTGACCGTCCTAAGGACTTCTTGACCGTCCTAAAGACTTCTTGACCGTCCTAAGGACTTCTTGACCGCCCTAAGGAGTTCTTGGTCGTCCTAAGGACTTCTTGACCGTCCTAAGGGATTCTTGACCGTCCATAGGACCTCTGGACCGTCCTTAGGACTTCTTGACCGCCCTAAGGACTTCTTGACCGTCCTAAGGACTTCTTACCCGTCCTAAGGACTTCTTGACCGTCCATAGGACCTCTTTACCGTCCTAAGGACTTCTTGACCGTCCTAAGGACTTCTTGACCGTCCATAGGACTTCTTGACCGTCCTAAGGACTTCTTGACCGTCCTAAGGACTTCTTGACCGCCCTAAGGACTTCTTGACCGTCCTAAGGACTTCTTACCCGTCCTAAGGACTTCTTGACCGCCCTAAGGACTTCTTGGTCGTCCTAAGGACTTCTTACCCGTCCTAAGGACTTCTTGACCGTCCATAGGACCTCTGGACCGTCCTAAGGACTTTTGACCGTCCTTAGGACTTCTTGACCGTCCTTAGGACTTCTTGACCGTTCAAAAGACTTCTTTGCCGTCCTAAGGACTTCTTGAACATCCATAGGACTTCTTGACCGTCCTGAGGACTTCTTGACCGTCCTAAGGACTTCTTGACCGCCCTTAGGACTTCTTGACCGTCCTAAGGACTTCTTGACCGTCCATAGGACCTCTTGACCGTCCTAAGGACTTCTTGACCGTCCTAAGGACTTCTTGACCGTCCATAGGACTTCTTGACCGTCCTAAGGACTTCTTGACCGTCCTAAGGACTTCTTGACCGTCCTAATGACTTCTTGACCGTCCTAAGGACTTCTTACCCGTCCTAAGGACTTCTTGACCGCCCTAAGGAGTTCTTGGTCGTCCTAAGGACTTCTTACCCGTCCTAAGGGATTCTTGACCGTCCATAGGACCTCTGGACCGTCCTTAGGACTTCTTGACCGCCCTAAGGACTTCTTGACCGTCCTAAGGACTTCTTACCCGTCCTAAGGACTTCTTGACCGCCCAAAGGACTTCTTGGTCGTCCTAAGGACTTCTTACCCGTCCTAAGGACTTCTTGACCGTCCATAGGACCTCTGGACCGTCCTAAGGACTTTTGATCGTCCCTAGGCCTTCTTGACCGTCCTTAGGACTTCTTGACCGTTCAAAAGACTTCTTTGCCGTCCTAAGGACTTCTTGAACATCCATAGGACTTCTTGACCGTCCTGAGGACTTCTTGACCGTCCTAAGGACTTCTTGACCGCCCTTAGGACTTCTTGACCGTCCTAAGGACTTCTTGACCGCCCTAAGGATTTCTTGACCGTCCTAAGGACTTCTTGACCGTCCATAGGACCTCTTGACCGTCCTAAGGACTTCTTGACCGTCCTAAGGACTTCTTGACCGTCCATAGGACTTCTTGACCGTCCTAAGGACTTCTTGACCGTCCTAAGGACTTCTTGACCGCCCTAAGGACTTCTTGACCGTCCTAAGGACTTCTTACCCGTCCTAAGGACTTCTTGACCTTCCTAAGGAGTTCTTGGTCGTCCTTAGGACTTCTTACCCGTCCTAAGGGATTCTTGACCGTCCATAGGACCTCTGGACCGTCCTTAGGACTTCTTGACCGCCCTAAGGACTTCTTGACCGTCCTAAGGACTTCTTACCCGTCCTAAGGACTTCTTGACCGCCCTAAGGACTTCTTGGTCGTCCTAAGGACTTCTTACCCGTCCTAAGGACTTCTTGACCGTCCATAGGACCTCTGGACCGTCCTAAGGACTTTTGACCGTCCTTAGGACTTCTTGACCGTCCTTAGGACTTCTTGACCGTCCTAAAGACTTCTTTGCCGTCCTAAGGACTTCTTGAACGTCGATAGGACTTCTTGACCGACTAAGGACTTCTTGACCGTCCTAAGGACTTCTTGACCGCCCTAAGGACTTCTTGACCGTCCTAAGGACTTCTTGACCGTCCATAGGACTTCTTGACCGTCCTAAGGACTTCTTGACAGTCCTAATGACTACTTGACCGTCCTAAAGACTTCTTTACCGTCCTAAGGACTTCATACTCGTCCTAAAGACTTCTTGACCGTCCTAAGGACTTCTTGAGCGTTCAAAGGACTACTTGACCGTCCATAGGACCTCTTGACCGTCCATAGGACTTCTTGACCGTCCTAAGGACTTCTTGACCGTCCTAAAGACTTCTTTACCGTCCTAAGGACTTCTTTGCCGTCCTAAGGACTTCTTGACCGTCCATAGGACCTCTTGACCGTCCTAAGGACTTCTTGACCGTCCATAGGACCTCTTGACCGTCCTAAGGACTTTTGATCGTCCTTAGGACTTCTTGACCGTCCAAAAGACTTCTTTGCCGTCCTAAGGACTTCTTGAACATCCATAGGACTTCTTGACCGTCCTGAGGACTTCTTGACCGTCCTAAGGACTTCTTGACCGCCCTAAGGACTTCTTGACCGTCCTAAGGACTTCTTGACCCTCTAAGGATTTCTTGACCGTCCTAAGGACTTCTTGACCGTCCATAGGACCTCTTGACCGTCCTAAGGACTTCTTGACCGTCCTAAGGACTTCTTGACCGTCCATAGGACTTCTTGACCGTCCTAAGGACTACTTGACCGTCCTAAAGACTTCTTGGCCGTCCTGAGGACTTCTTGACCGTCCTAAAGACTTCTTGGCCGTCCTGAGCACTTCTTGACCGTCCATATGACTTCTTGACCGTCCTAAGGACTTGTTGACCGTTTTAAGGACTTCTTGACCGTCCTAAAGACTTCTTGACCTTTCCTAAGGACTTCATACCCGTCCTAAGGACTTCTTGACCGTCCTTAGGACTTCTTGAGCGTCCTAAGGACTTCTTGACCGTCCATAGGACCTCTTGACCGTCCATAGGACTTCTTGACCGTCCTTAGGATTTCTTGACCGTCCTTAGGACTTCTTGACCGTCCTAAAGACTTCTTGACCGTCCTAAGGACTTCTTGACCGTCCTAAGGACTTCTTGACAGTCCTAATGACTACTTGAGCGTCCTAAAGACTTCTTGACCGTCCTAAAGACTTCTTGACCGTCCTAAAGACTTCTTGACCGTCCTAAAGACTTCTTGGCCGTCCTGAGGACTTTTTGACCGTCCTAAAGACTTCTTGACCGTCCTAAGTACTTCTTGACAGCCCTAAGGAATTCTTGACCGTCCATTGGACTTCTTGACCGTCCTAAGGACTTCTTGACAGTCCTAATGACTACTTGACCGTCCTAAAGACTTCTTTACCGTCCTAAGGACTTCATATTCGTCCTAAAGACTTCTTGACCGTCCTAAGGACTTCTTGAGCGTTCAAAGGACTACTTGACCGTCCATAGGACCTCTTGACCGTCCATAGGACTTCTTGACCGTCCTAAGGACTTCTTGACCGTCCTAAAGACTTCTTTACCGTCCTAAGGACTTCTTTGCCGTCCTAAGGATTTCTTGACCGTCCATAGGACTTCTTGACCGCCATAAGGACTTCTTGACCGTCCTAAGGACTTCTTGACCCTCTAAAGGTTTCTTGACCGTCCTAAGGACTTCTTGACCGTCCATAGGACCTCTTGACCGTCCTAAGGACTTCTTGACCGTCCTAAGGACTTCTTGACCGTCCATAGGACTTCTTGACCGTCCTAAGGACTACTTGACCGTCCTAAAGACTTCTTGGCCGCCCTGAGGACTTCTTGACCGTCCTAAAGACTTCTTGGCCGTCCTGAGGACTTCTTGACCGCCCTAAGGACTTCTTGGTCGTCCTAAGGACTTCTTACCCGTCCTAAGGACTTCTTGACCGTCCATAGGACTTCTTGACCGTCCTAAGGACTTCTTGACCGCCCTAAGGACTTCTTGACCGTCCTAAGGACTTCATACCCGTCCTAAGGACTTCTTGACCGCCCTTAGGACTTCTTGGTCGTCCTAAGGACTTCTTACCCGTCCTCAGGACTTCTTGACCGTCCATAGGAACTCTGGACCGTCCTAAGGACTTTTGACCGTCCTTAGGACTTCTTGACCGTCCTTAGGACTTCTTGACCGACTAAGGACTTCTTCACCGTCCTAAGGACTTCTTGACCGCCCTAAGGACTTCTTGACCGTCCTAAGGACTTCTTGACCGTCCATAGGACTTCTTGACCGTCCTAAGGACTTCTTGACCGTCCTAAGGACTACTTGACCGTCCATAGGACCTCTTGACCGTCCATAGGACTTCTTGACCTTCCTAAGGATTTCTAAACCGTCCTTAAGACTTCTTGGCCGTCCTGAGGACTTTTTGACCGTCCTAAAGACTTCTTGACCGTCCTAAGTACTTCTTGACAGCCCTAAGGAATTCTTGACCGTCCATAGGACTTCTTGACCGTCCTAAGGACTTCTTGACAGTCCTAATGACTACTTGACCGTCCTAAAGACTTCTTTACCGTCCTAAGGACTTCATACCCGTCACAAAGACTTCTTGACCGTCCTTAGGACTTCTTGAGCGTTAAAAGCACTACTTGACCGTCCATAGGACCTCTTGACCGTCCATAGGACTTCTTGACCGTCCTAAGGATTTCTTGACCGTCCTTAGGACTTCTTGACCGTCCTAAAGACTTCTTGACCGTCCTAAGTACTTCTTGACCGTCCTAAGGACTTCTTGACCGTCCTAAAGACTTCTTGACCGTCCTAAGGACTTTTGACCGTCCATAGGACCTCTTGACCGTCCATAGGACTTCTTGACCGTCCTAAGGATTTCTTGACCGTCCTAAAGACTTCTTGACCGTCCTAAGTACTTATTGACCGTCCTAAGGACTTCTTGACCGTCCTAAAGACTTCTTGACCGCCCTAAGGAGTTCTTGGTCGTCCTAAGGACTTCTTGACCGTCCTAAGGGATTCTTGACCGTCCATAGGACCTCTGGACCGTCCTTAGGACTTCTTGACCGCCCTAAGGACTTCTTGACCGTCCTAAGGACTTCTTACCCGTCCTAAGGACTTCTTGACCGTCCATAGGACCTCTTTACCGTCCTAAGGACTTCTTGACCGTCCTAAGGACTTCTTGACCGTCCATAGGACTTCTTGACCGTCCTAAGGACTTCTTGACCGTCCTAAGGACTTCTTGACCGCCCTAAGGACTTCTTGACCGTCCTAAGGACTTCTTACCCGTCCTAAGGACTTCTTGACCGCCCTAAGGACTTCTTGGTCGTCCTAAGGACTTCTTACCCGTCCTAAGGACTTCTTGACCGTCCATAGGACCTCTGGACCGTCCTAAGGACTTTTGACCGTCCTTAGGACTTCTTGACCGTCCTTAGGACTTCTTGACCGTTCAAAAGACTTCTTTGCCGTCCTAAGGACTTCTTGAACATCCATAGGACTTCTTGACCGTCCTGAGGACTTCTTGACCGTCCTAAGGACTTCTTGACCGCCCTTAGGACTTCTTGACCGTCCTAAGGACTTCTTGACCGTCCATAGGACCTCTTGACCGTCCTAAGGACTTCTTGACCGTCCTAAGGACTTCTTGACCGTCCATAGGACTTCTTGACCGTCCTAAGGACTTCTTGACCGTCCTAAGGACTTCTTGACCGTCCTAATGACTTCTTGACCGTCCTAAGGACTTCTTACCCGTCCTAAGGACTTCTTGACCCTCTAAAGGTTTCTTGACCGTCCTAAGGACTTCTTGACCGTCCATAGGACCTCTTGACCGTCCTAAGGACTTCTTGACCGTCCTAAGGACTTCTTGACCGTCCATAGGACTTCTTGACCGTCCTAAGGACTACTTGACCGTCCTAAAGACTTCTTGGCCGCCCTGAGGACTTCTTGACCGTCCTAAAGACTTCTTGGCCGTCCTGAGGACTTCTTGACCGCCCTAAGGACTTCTTGGTCGTCCTAAGGACTTCTTACCCGTCCTAAGGACTTCTTGACCGTCCATAGGACTTCTTGACCGTCCTAAGGACTTCTTGACCGCCCTAAGGACTTCTTGACCGTCCTAAGGACTTCATACCCGTCCTAAGGACTTCTTGACCGCCCTTAGGACTTCTTGGTCGTCCTAAAGACTTCTTGGCCGTCCTGAGGACTTCTTGACCGCCCTAAGGACTTCTTGGTCGTCCTAAGGACTTCTTACCCGTCCTAAGGACTTCTTGACCGTCCATAGGACTTCTTGACCGTCCTAAGGACTTCTTGACCGCCCTAAGGACTTCTTGACCGTCCTAAGGACTTCATACCCGTCCTAAGGACTTCTTGACCGCCCTCAGGACTTCTTGACCGTCCATAGGAACTCTGGACCGTCCTAAGGACTTTTGACCGTCCTTAGGACTTCTTGACCGTCCTTAGGACTTCTTGACCGACTAAGGACTTCTTCACCGTCCTAAGGACTTCTTGACCGCCCTAAGGACTTCTTGACCGTCCTAAGGACTTCTTGACCGTCCATAGGACTTCTTGACCGTCCTAAGGACTTCTTGACCGTCCTAAGGACTACTTGACCGTCCATAGGACCTCTTGACCGTCCATAGGACTTCTTGACCTTCCTAAGGATTTCTAAACCGTCCTTAAGACTTCTTGGCCGTCCTGAGGACTTTTTGACCGTCCTAAAGACTTCTTGACCGTCCTAAGTACTTCTTGACAGCCCTAAGGAATTCTTGACCGTCCATAGGACTTCTTGACCGTCCTAAGGACTTCTTGACAGTCCTAATGACTACTTGACCGTCCTAAAGACTTCTTTACCGTCCTAAGGACTTCATACCCGTCACAAAGACTTCTTGACCGTCCTTAGGACTTCTTGAGCGTTAAAAGCACTACTTGACCGTCCATAGGACCTCTTGACCGTCCATAGGACTTCTTGACCGTCCTAAGGATTTCTTGACCGTCCTTAGGACTTCTTGACCGTCCTAAAGACTTCTTGACCGTCCTAAGTACTTCTTGACCGTCCTAAGGACTTCTTGACCGTCCTAAAGACTTCTTGACCGTCCTAAGGACTTTTGACCGTCCATAGGACCTCTTGACCGTCCATAGGACTTCTTGACCGTCCTAAGGATTTCTTGACCGTCCTAAAGACTTCTTGACCGTCCTAAGTACTTATTGACCGTCCTAAGGACTTCTTGACCGTCCTAAAGACTTCTTGACCGCCCTAAGGAGTTCTTGGTCGTCCTAAGGACTTCTTGACCGTCCTAAGGGATTCTTGACCGTCCATAGGACCTCTGGACCGTCCTTAGGACTTCTTGACCGCCCTAAGGACTTCTTGACCGTCCTAAGGACTTCTTACCCGTCCTAAGGACTTCTTGACCGTCCATAGGACCTCTTTACCGTCCTAAGGACTTCTTGACCGTCCTAAGGACTTCTTGACCGTCCATAGGACTTCTTGACCGTCCTAAGGACTTCTTGACCGTCCTAAGGACTTCTTGACCGCCCTAAGGACTTCTTGACCGTCCTAAGGACTTCTTACCCGTCCTAAGGACTTCTTGACCGCCCTAAGGACTTCTTGGTCGTCCTAAGGACTTCTTACCCGTCCTAAGGACTTCTTGACCGTCCATAGGACCTCTGGACCGTCCTAAGGACTTTTGACCGTCCTTAGGACTTCTTGACCGTCCTTAGGACTTCTTGACCGTTCAAAAGACTTCTTTGCCGTCCTAAGGACTTCTTGAACATCCATAGGACTTCTTGACCGTCCTGAGGACTTCTTGACCGTCCTAAGGACTTCTTGACCGCCCTTAGGACTTCTTGACCGTCCTAAGGACTTCTTGACCGTCCATAGGACCTCTTGACCGTCCTAAGGACTTCTTGACCGTCCTAAGGACTTCTTGACCGTCCATAGGACTTCTTGACCGTCCTAAGGACTTCTTGACCGTCCTAAGGACTTCTTGACCGTCCTAATGACTTCTTGACCGTCCTAAGGACTTCTTACCCGTCCTAAGGACTTCTTGACCGCCCTAAGGAGTTCTTGGTCGTCCTAAGGACTTCTTACCCGTCCTAAGGGATTCTTGACCGTCCATAGGACCTCTGGACCGTCCTTAGGACTTCTTGACCGCCCTAAGGACTTCTTGACCGTCCTAAGGACTTCTTACCCGTCCTAAGGACTTCTTGACCGCCCAAAGGACTTCTTGGTCGTCCTAAGGACTTCTTACCCGTCCTAAGGACTTCTTGACCGTCCATAGGACCTCTGGACCGTCCTAAGGACTTTTGATCGTCCCTAGGCCTTCTTGACCGTCCTTAGGACTTCTTGACCGTTCAAAAGACTTCTTTGCCGTCCTAAGGACTTCTTGAACATCCATAGGACTTCTTGACCGTCCTGAGGACTTCTTGACCGTCCTAAGGACTTCTTGACCGCCCTTAGGACTTCTTGACCGTCCTAAGGACTTCTTGACCGCCCTAAGGATTTCTTGACCGTCCTAAGGACTTCTTGACCGTCCATAGGACCTCTTGACCGTCCTAAGGACTTCTTGACCGTCCTAAGGACTTCTTGACCGTCCATAGGACTTCTTGACCGTCCTAAGGACTTCTTGACCGTCCTAAGGACTTCTTGACCGCCCTAAGGACTTCTTGACCGTCCTAAGGACTTCTTACCCGTCCTAAGGACTTCTTGACCGCCCTAAGGAGTTCTTGGTCGTCCTAAGGACTTCTTACCCGTCCTAAGGGATTCTTGACCGTCCATAGGACCTCTGGACCGTCCTTAGGACTTCTTGACCGCCCTAAGGACTTCTTGACCGTCCTAAGGACTTCTTACCCGTCCTAAGGACTTCTTGACCGCCCTAAGGACTTCTTGGTCGTCCTAAGGACTTCTTACCCGTCCTAAGGACTTCTTGACCGTCCATAGGACCTCTGGACCGTCCTAAAGACTTCTTTGCCGTCCTAAGGACTTCTTGAACGTCGATAGGACTTCTTGACCGACTAAGGACTTCTTGACCGTCCTAAGGACTTCTTGACCGCCCTAAGGACTTCTTGACCGTCCTAAGGACTTCTTGACCGTCCATAGGACTTCTTGACCGTCCTAAGGACTTCTTGACCGTCCTAAGGACTTCTTGACCCTCTAAAGGTTTCTTGACCGTCCTAAGGACTTCTTGACCGTCCATAGGACCTCTTGACCGTCCTAAGGACTTCTTGACCGTCCTAAGGACTTCTTGACCGTCCATAGGACTTCTTGACCGTCCTAAGGACTACTTGACCGTCCTAAAGACTTCTTGGCCGTCCTGAGGACTTCTTGACCGTCCTAAAGACTTCTTGGCCGTCCTGAGGACTTCTTGACCGCCCTAAGGACTTCTTGGTCGTCCTAAGGACTTCTTACCCGTCCTAAGGACTTCTTGACAGTCCATAGGACTTCTTGACCGTCCTAAGGACTTCTTGACCGCCCTAAGGACTTCTTGACCGTCCTAAGGACTTCATACCCGTCCTAAGGACTTCTTGACCGCCCTTAGGACTTCTTGGTCGTCCTAAGGACTTCTTACCCGTCCTCAGGACTTCTTGACCGTCCATAGGAACTCTGGACCGTCCTAAGGACTTTTGACCGTCCTTAGGACTTCTTGACCGTCCTTAGGACTTCTTGACCGACTAAGGACTTCTTCACCGTCCTAAGGACTTCTTGACCGCCCTAAGGACTTCTTGACCGTCCTAAGGACTTCTTGACCGTCCATAGGACTTCTTGACCGTCCTAAGGACTTCTTGACCGTCCTAAGGACTACTTGACCGTCCATAGGACCTCTTGACCGTCCATAGGACTTCTTGACCTTCCTAAGGATTTCTAAACCGTCCTTAAGACTTCTTGGCCGTCCTGAGGACTTTTTGACCGTCCTAAAGACTTCTTGACCGTCCTAAGTACTTCTTGACAGCCCTAAGGAATTCTTGACCGTCCATAGGACTTCTTGACCGTCCTAAGGACTTCTTGACAGTCCTAATGACTACTTGACCGTCCTAAAGACTTCTTTACCGTCCTAAGGACTTCATACCCGTCCTAAAGACTTCTTGACCGTCCTTAGGACTTCTTGAGCGTTAAAAGCACTACTTGACCGTCCATAGGACCTCTTGACCGTCCATAGGACTTCTTGACCGTCCTAAGGATTTCTTGACCGTCCTTAGGACTTCTTGACCGTCCTAAAGACTTCTTGACCGTCCTAAGTACTTCTTGACCGTCCTAAGGACTTCTTGACCGTCCTAAAGACTTCTTGACCGTCCTAAGGACTTTTGATCGTCCCTAGGCCTTCTTGACCGTCCTTAGGACTTCTTGACCGTTCAAAAGACTTCTTTGCCGTCCTAAGGACTTCTTGAACATCCATAGGACTCCTTGACCGTCCTGAGGACTTCTTGACCGTCCTAAGGACTTCTTGACCGCCCTAAGGATTTCTTGACCGTCCTAAGGACTTCTTGACCGTCCATAGGACCGCTTGACCGTCCTAAGGACTTCTTGACCGTCCTAAGGACTTCTTGACAGTCTTAATGACTACTTGACCGTCCTAAAGACTTCTTTACCGTCCTTAGGACTTTATACCCGTCCTAAAGACTTCTTGACCGTCCTTAGGACTTCTTGAGCGTTCAAAGGACTACTTGACCGTCCATAGGACCTCTTGACCGTCCATAGGACTTCTTGACCGTCCTAAGGATTTCTTGACCGTCCTAAAGACTTCTTGACCGTCCTAAGTACTTATTGACCGTCCTAAGGACTTCTTGACCGTCCTAAAGACTTCTTGACCGTCCTAAGGACTTCTTGACCGCCCTAAGAAGTTCTTGGTCGTCCTAAGGACTTCTTGACCGTCCTAAGGGATTCTTGACCGTCCATAGGACCTCTGGACCGTCCTTAGGACTTCTTGACCGCCCTAAGGACTTCTTGACCGTCCTAAGGACTTCTTACCCGTCCTAAGGACTTCTTGACCGTCCATAGGACCTCTTTACCGTCCTAAGGACTTCTTGACCGTCCTAAGGACTTCTTGACCGTCCATAGGACTTCTTGACCGTCCTAAGGACTTCTTGACCGTCCTAAGGACTTCTTGACCGCCCTAAGGAGTTCTTGGTCGTCCTAAGGACTTCTTACCCGTTCTAAGGGATTCTTGACCGTCCATAGGACCTCTGGACCGTCCTTAGGACTTCTTGACAGCCCTAAGGACTTCTTGACCGTCCTAAGGACTTCTTACCCGTCCTTAGGACTTCTTGACCGCCCTAAGGACTTCTTGACCGTCCTAAGGACTTCTTACCCGTCCTAAGGACTTCTTGACCGTCCATAGGACCTCTGGACCGTCCTAAGGACTTTTGATCGTCCCTAGGCCTTCTTGACCGTCCTTAGGACTTCTTGACCGTTCAAAAGACTTCTTTGCCGTCCTAAGGACTTCTTGAACATCCATAGGACTTCTTGACCGTCCTGAGGACTTCTTGACCGTCCTAAGGACTTCTTGACCGCCCTTAGGACTTCTTGACCGTCCTAAGGACTTCTTGACCGCCCTAAGGATTTCTTGACCGTCCTAAGGACTTCTTGACCGTCCATAGGACCTCTTGACCGTCCTAAGGACTTCTTGACCGTCCTAAGGACTTCTTGACCGTCCATAGGACTTCTTGACCGTCCTAAGGACTTCTTGACCGTCCTAAGGACTTCTTGACCGCCCTAAGGACTTCTTGACCGTCCTAAGGACTTCTTACCCGTCCTAAGGACTTCTTGACCGCCCTAAGGAGTTCTTGGTCGTCCTAAGGACTTCTTACCCGTCCTAAGGGATTCTTGACCGTCCATAGGACCTCTGGACCGTCCTTAGGACTTCTTGACCGCCCTAAGGACTTCTTGACCGTCCTAAGGACTTCTTACCCGTCCTAAGGACTTCTTGACCGCCCTAAGGACTTCTTGGTCGTCCTAAGGACTTCTTACCCGTCCTAAGGACTTCTTGACCGTCCATAGGACCTCTGGACCGTCCTAAGGACTTTTGACCGTCCTTAGGACTTCTTGACCGTCCTTAGGACTTCTTGACCGTCCTAAAGACTTCTTTGCCGTCCTAAGGACTTCTTGAACGTCGATAGGACTTCTTGACCGACTAAGGACTTCTTGACCGTCCTAAGGACTTCTTGACCGCCCTAAGGACCTCTTGACCGTCCTAAGGACTTCTTGACCGTCCATAGGACTTCTTGACCGTCCTAAGGACTTCTTGACCGTCCTAAGGACTTCTTGACCGCCCTAAGGACTTCTTGACCGTCCTAAGGACTTCTTACCCGTCCCAAGGACTTCTTGACCGTCCTTAGGACTTCTTCAGCGTCCTTAGGACTTCTTGACCGTCCATAGGACCTCTTGACTGTCCATAGGACTTCTTGACCGGCCTTACGATTTCTTGACCGTCCATAGGACCTCTGGACCGTCCTAAGGACTTCTTGACCGCCCTAAGGACTTCTTGACCGTCCTAAGGACTTCTTGACCGTCCATAGGACCTCTGGACCGTCCTAAGGACTTCTTGACCGCCCTAAGGACTTCTTGACCGTCCTAAGGACTTCTTACCCGTCCTAAGGACTTCTTGACCGCCCTAAGGACTTCTTGGTCGTCCTAAGGACTTCTTACCCGTCCTAAGGACTTCTTGACCGTCCATAGGACCTCTGGACCGTCCTAAGGACTTTTGACCGTCCTTAGGACTTCTTGACCGTCCTTAGGACTTCTTGACCGTCCTAAAGACTTCTTTGCCGTCCTAAGGACTTCTTGACAGTCCTAATGACTACTTGAGCGTCCTAAAGACTTCTTGACCGTCCTAAAGACTTCTTGACCGTCCTAAAGACTTCTTGACCGTCCTAAAGACTTCTTGGCCGTCCTGAGGACTTCTTGAACGTCCATAGGACTTCTTGACCGACTAAGGACTTCTTTACCGTCCTAAGGACTTCATACCCGTCCTAAAGACTTCTTGACCGTCCTTAGGACTTCTTGAGCGTTCAAAGGACTACTTGACCGTCCATAGGACCTCTAGACCGTCCATAGGACTTCTTGACCGTCCTAAGGATTTCTTGACCGTCCTTACGACTTCTTGACCGTCCTAAAGACTTCTTGACCGTCCTAAGTACTTCTTGACCGTCCTAAGGACTTCTTGACCGTCCTAAAGACTTCTTGACCGTCCTAAGGACTTCTTTGTCGTCCAAAGGACTTCTTACCCGTCCTAAGGACTTCTTGACCGTCCATAGGACCTCTTGACCGTCCTAAGGACTTTTGATCGTCCCTAGGACTTCTTGACCGTCCTTAGGACTTCTTGACCGTCCAAAAGACTTCTTTGCCGTCCTAAGGACTTCTTGAACATCCATAGGACTTCTTGACCGTCCTGAGGACTTCTTGACCGTCCTAAGGACTTCTTGACCGCCCTAAGGACTTTTTGACCGTCCTAAGGACTTCTTGACCGCCCTAAGGATTTCTTGACCGTCCTAAGGACTTCTTGACCGTCCATAGGACCTCTTGACCGTCCTAAGGACTTCTTGACCGTCCTAAGGACTTCTTGACCGTCCATAGGACGTCTTGACCGTCCTAAGGACTTCTTGACCGTCCTAAGGACTTCTTGACCGCCCTATGGACTTCTTGACCGTCCTAAGGACTTCTTACCCGTCCTAAGGACTTCTTACCCGTCCTAAGGACTTCTTGACCGTCCATAGGACCTCTGGACCGTCCTAAGGACTTCTTGACCGCCCTAAGGACTTCTTGGTCGTCCTAAGGACTTCTTACCCGTCCATAGGACCTCTCGACCGTCCTAAGGACTTTTGACCGTCCTTAGGACTTCTTGACCGTCCTTAGGACTTCTTGACCGTCCTAAAGACTTCTTTGCCGTCCTAAGGACTTCTTGAACGTCCATAGGACTTCTTGACCGACTAAGGACTTCTTGACCGTCCTAAGGACTTCTTGACCGCCCTAAGGACTTCTTGACCGTCCTAAGGCCTTCTTGACCGTCCATAGGACTTCTTGACCGTCCTAAGGACTTCTTGACCGTCCTAAGGACTTCTTGACCGCCCTAAGGACTTCTTGACCGTCCTAAGGACTTCTTACCCCTCCCAAGGACTTCTTGACCGTCCTTAGGACTTCTTCAGCGTCCTAAGGACTTCTTGACCGTCCATAGGACCTCTTGACTGTCCATAGGACTTCTTGACCGGCCTTAGGATTTCTTGACCGTCCATAGGACCTCTGGACCGTCCTAAGGACTACTTGACCGCCCTAAGGACTTCTTGACCGTCCTAAGGACTTCTTGACCGTCCATAGGACCTCTGGACCGTCCTAAGGACTTCTTGACCGCCCTAAGGACTTCTTGACCGTCCTAAGGACTTCTTGACCGTCCATAGGACGTCTTGACCGTCCTAAGGACTTCTTGACCGTCCTAAGGACTTCTTGACCGCCCTATGGACTTCTTGACCGTCCTAAGGACTTCTTACCCGTCCTAAGGACTTCTTACCCGTCCTAAGGACTTCTTGACCGTCCATAGGACCTCTGGACCGTCCTAAGGACTTCTTGACCGCCCTAAGGACTTCTTGGTCGTCCTAAGGACTTCTTACCCGTCCATAGGACCTCTCGACCGTCCTAAGGACTTTTGACCGTCCTTAGGACTTCTTGACCGTCCTTAGGACTTCTTGACCGTCCTAAAGACTTCTTTGCCGTCCTAAGGACTTCTTGAACGTCCATAGGACTTCTTGACCGACTAAGGACTTCTTGACCGTCCTAAGGACTTCTTGACCGCCCTAAGGACTTCTTGACCGTCCTAAGGCCTTCTTGACCGTCCATAGGACTTCTTGACCGTCCTAAGGACTTCTTGACCGTCCTAAGGACTTCTTGACCGCCCTAAGGACTTCTTGACCGTCCTAAGGACTTCTTACCCCTCCCAAGGACTTCTTGACCGTCCTTAGGACTTCTTCAGCGTCCTAAGGACTTCTTGACCGTCCATAGGACCTCTTGACTGTCCATAGGACTTCTTGACCGGCCTTAGGATTTCTTGACCGTCCATAGGACCTCTGGACCGTCCTAAGGACTACTTGACCGCCCTAAGGACTTCTTGACCGTCCTAAGGACTTCTTGACCGTCCATAGGACCTCTGGACCGTCCTAAGGACTTCTTGACCGCCCTAAGGACTTCTTGACCGTCCTAAGGACTTCTTACCCGTCCTAAGGACTTCTTGACCGCCCTAAGGACTTCTTGGTCGTCCTAAGGACTTCTTACCCGTCCTAAGGACTTCTTGACCGTCCATAGGACCTCTGGACCGTCCTAAGGACTTTTGACCGTCCTTAGGACTTCTTGACCGTCCTTAGGACTTCTTGACCGTCCTTAGGACTTCTTGACCGTCCTAAAGACTTCTTTCCCGTCCTAAGGACTTCTTGAACGTCCATAGGACTTCTTGACCGACTAAGGACTTCTTGACAGTCCTAAGGACTTCTTGACCGCCCTAAGGACTTCTTGACCGTCCTAAGGACTTCTTGACCGTCCATAGGACTTCTTGACCGTCCTAAGGACTTCTTGACCGTCCTAAGGACTTCTTGACCGCCCTTAGGACTTCTTGACCGTCCTAAGGACTTCTTACCCGTCCCAAGGACTTCTTGACCGTCCTTAGGACTTCTTCAGCGTCCTAAGGACTTCCTGACCGTCCATAGGACCTCTTGACTGTCCATAGGACTTCTTGACCGGCCTTAGGATTTCTTGACCGTCCTTAGGACTTCTTGACAGTCCTAAAGACTTCTTGGCCGTCCTGAGGACTTTTTGACCGTCCTAAAGACTTCTTGACCGTCCTAAGTACTTCTTGACCGTCCTAAGGACTTCTTGACCGTCCATAGGACTTCTTGACCGTCCTAAGGACTTCTTGACCGCCCTTAGGACTTCTTGACCGTCCTAAGGACTTTTTGACCGTACTAAGGACTTCTTGACCGTCCTAAGGACTTCTTGACCGTCCTAATGACTTCTTGACCGTCCTAAGGACTTCTTGACCGTCAATAGGACCTCTTGACCGTCCTAAGGACTCCTTGACCGTCCTAAGGACTTCTTGACCGTCCTAAGGACTTCTTGACCGTCCTAAGTACTTCTTGACCGTCCATAGGACCTCTTGACCGTCATAATGACTTGTTGACCGTCCTTAGGACTTCTTGACCGTCCTAAAGACTTCTTGACCGTCCTAAGTACTTCTTGACCGTCCTAAGGACTTCTTGACCGTCCTAAGGACTTCTTGACCGTCCTAAGGACTTCTTGACCGTCCTAAGGACTTCTTGATAGTCCTAATGACTACTTGACCGTCCTAAAGACTTCTTGGCCGTCCTGAGGACTTCTTGACCGTCCTAAGGCCTTCTTGACCGTCCATAGGACTTCTTGACCGTCCTAAGGACTTCTTGACCGTCCTAAGGACTTCTTGACCGCCCTAAGGACTTCTTGACCGTCCTAAGGACTTCTTACCCGTCCCAAGGACTTCTTGACCGTCCTTAGGACTTCTTCAGCGTCCTAAGGACTTCTTGACCGTCCATAGGACCTCTTGACTGTCCATAGGACTTCTTGACCGGCCTTAGGATTTCTTGACCGTCCATAGGACCTCTGGACCGTCCTAAGGACTACTTGACCGCCCTAAGGACTTCTTGACCGTCCTAAGGACTTCTTGACCGTCCATAGGACCTCTGGACCGTCCTAAGGACTTCTTGACCGCCCTAAGGACTTCTTGACCGTCCTAAGGACTTCTTACCCGTCCTAAGGACTTCTTGACCGCCCTAAGGACTTCTTGGTCGTCCTAAGGACTTCTTACCCGTCCTAAGGACTTCTTGACCGTCCATAGGACCTCTGGACCGTCCTAAGGACTTTTGACCGTCCTTAGGACTTCTTGACCGTCCTTAGGACTTCTTGACCGTCCTTAGGACTTCTTGACCGTCCTAAAGACTTCTTTCCCGTCCTAAGGACTTCTTGAACGTCCATAGGACTTCTTGACCGACTAAGGACTTCTTGACAGTCCTAAGGACTTCTTGACCGCCCTAAGGACTTCTTGACCGTCCTAAGGACTTCTTGACCGTCCATAGGACTTCTTGACCGTCCTAAGGACTTCTTGACCGTCCTAAGGACTTCTTGACCGCCCTTAGGACTTCTTGACCGTCCTAAGGACTTCTTACCCGTCCCAAGGACTTCTTGACCGTCCTTAGGACTTCTTCAGCGTCCTAAGGACTTCCTGACCGTCCATAGGACCTCTTGACTGTCCATAGGACTTCTTGACCGGCCTTAGGATTTCTTGACCGTCCTTAGGACTTCTTGACAGTCCTAAAGACTTCTTGGCCGTCCTGAGGACTTTTTGACCGTCCTAAAGACTTCTTGACCGTCCTAAGTACTTCTTGACCGTCCTAAGGACTTCTTGACCGTCCATAGGACTTCTTGACCGTCCTAAGGACTTCTTGACCGCCCTTAGGACTTCTTGACCGTCCTAAGGACTTTTTGACCGTGCTAAGGACTTCTTGACCGTCCTAAGGACTTCTTGACCGTCCTAATGACTTCTTGACCGTCCTAAGGACTTCTTGACCGTCAATAGGACCTCTTGACCGTCCTAAGGACTCCTTGACCGTCCTAAGGACTTCTTGACCGTCCTAAGGACTTCTTGACCGTCCTAAGTACTTCTTGACCGTCCATAGGACCTCTTGACCGTCATAATGACTTGTTGACCGTCCTTAGGACTTCTTGACCGTCCTAAAGACTTCTTGACCGTCCTAAGTACTTCTTGACCGTCCTAAGGAGTTCTTGACCGTCCTAAGGACTTCTTGACCGTCCTAAGGACTTCTTGACCGTCCTAAGGACTTCTTGATAGTCCTAATGACTACTTGACCGTCCTAAAGACTTCTTGGCCGTCCTGAGGACTTTTTGACCGTCCTAAAGACTTCTTGACCGTCCTAAGTACTTCTTGACCGTCCTAAAGACTTCTTGACCGTCCTAAGTACTTCTTGAGCGTCCTAAGGACTTCTTGACCGTCCTTAGGACTTCTTGACCGTCCTAAGGACTTCTTGATAGTCCTAATGACTACTTGACCGTCCATAGGACCTCTGGACCGTCCTAAGGACTTTTGACCGTCCTTAGGACTTCTTGACCGTCCTTAGGACTTCTTGACCGTCCTAAAGACTTCTTTGCCGTCCTAAGGACTTCTTGAACGTCCATAGGACTTCTTGACCGACTAAGGACTTCTTGACCGTCCTAAGGACTTCTTGACCGCTCTAAGGACTTCTTGACCGTCCTAAGGACTTCTTGACCGTCCATAGGACTTCTTGACCGTCCTAAGGACTTCTTGACCGTCCTAAGGACTTCTTGACCGCCCTAAGGACTTCTTGACCGTCCTAAGGACTTCTTGACCGTCCTAAGGACTTCTTACCCGTCCCAAGGACTTCTTGATAGTCCTAATGACTACTTGACCGTCCTAAAGACTTCTTGGCCGTCCTGAGGACTTTTTGACCGTCCTAAAGACTTCTTGACCGTCCTAAGTACTTCTTGACCGTCCTAAAGACTTCTTGACCGTCCTAAGTACTTCTTGAGCGTCCTAAGGACTTCTTGACCGTCCTTAGGACTTCTTGACCGTCCTAAGGACTTCTTGATAGTCCTAATGACTACTTGACCGTCCATAGGACCTCTGGACCGTCCTAAGGACTTTTGACCGTCCTTAGGACTTCTTGACCGTCCTTAGGACTTCTTGACCGTCCTAAAGACTTCTTTGCCGTCCTAAGGACTTCTTGAACGTCCATAGGACTTCTTGACCGACTAAGGACTTCTTGACCGTCCTAAGGACTTCTTGACCGCTCTAAGGACTTCTTGACCGTCCTAAGGACTTCTTGACCGTCCATAGGACTTCTTGACCGTCCTAAGGACTTCTTGACCGTCCTAAGGACTTCTTGACCGCCCTAAGGACTTCTTGACCGTCCTAAGGACTTCTTGACCGTCCTAAGGACTTCTTACCCGTCCCAAGGACTTCTTGACCGTCCTTAGGACTTCTTCAGCGTCCTAAGGACTTCTTGACCGTCCATAGGACCTCTGGACGGTCCTATGGATTTTTGACCGTCCTTAGGACTTCTTGACCGTCCTTAGGACTTCTTGACCGTCCTAAAGACTTCTTTGCCGTCCTAAGGACTTCTTGAACGTCCATAGGACTTCTTGACCGACTAAGGACTTCTTGACCGTCCTAAGGACTTCTTGACCGCCCTAAGGACTTCTTGACCGTCCTAAGGACTTCTTGACCGTCCATAGGACTTCTTGACCGTCCTAATGACTTCTTGACCGTCCTAAGGACTTCTTGACCGCCCTAAGGACTTTTTGACCGTCCTAAGGACTTCTTACCCGTCCCAAGGACTTCTTGACCGTCCTTAGGACTTCTTCAGCGTCCTAAGGACTTCTTGACCGTCCATAGGACCTCTTGACTGTCCATAGGACTTCTTGACCGGCCTTAGGATTTCTTGACCGTCCTTAGGACTTCTTGACCGTCCTAAAGACTTCTTGGCCGTCCTGAGGACTTTTTGACCGTCCTAAAGACTTCTTGACCGTCCTAAGTACTTCTTGACCGTCCTAAGGACTTCTTGACCGTCCATAGGACTTCTTGACCGTCCTAAGGACTTCTTGACCACCCTTAGGACTTCTTGACCGTCCTAAGGACTTCTTGACCGTGCTAAGGACTTCTTGACCGTCCTAAGGACTTCTTGACCGTCCTAATGATTTCTTGACCGTCCTAAGGACTTCTTGACCGTCAATAGGACCTCTTGACCGTCCTAAGGACTCCTTGACCGTCCTAGGGACTTCTTGACCGTCAATAGGACCTCTTGACCGTCCTAAGGACTCCTTGACCGTCCTAGGGACTTCTTGACCGTCCTAAAGACTTCTTGACCGTCCTAATGACTTCTTGACCGTCCTAAGGACTTCTTGACCGTCAATAGGACCTCTTGACCGTCCTAAGGACTCCTTGACCGTCCTAGGGACTTCTTGACCGTCCTAAGGACTTCTTGACCTTCCTAAGTACTTCTTGACCGTCCATAGGACCTCTTGACCGTCATAATGACTTGTTGACCGTCCTTAGGACTTTTTGACCGTCCTAAAGACTTCTTGACCGTCCTAAGTACTTCTTGACCGTCCATAGCACTTCTTGAACGTCCAAAGGACTTCTTGACCGTACTAAGGACTTCTTGACCGCCCTAAGGACTTCTTGACCGTCCTAAGGACTTCTTGACCGTGCTTAGGACTTCTTGACCGTGCTTAGGACTTCTTGACCGTCCTAAGGACCTCTTTACCGTCCTAATGACTTCTTGACCGTCCTAAGGACTTCTTGACCGTCCATAGGACCTCTTGACCGTCCTTAGGACTTCTTGACCGTCCTAAGGACTTCTTGACCGTCCATAGGACTTCTTGATCGTCCATAGGACCTCCTTACCTTCATCAGGACTTGTTGACCGTTTTAGTGACTTCTTGACCGTCCTTAAGACTTCTTTACCTTTCCTAAGGACTTCATACCCGTCCTAAGGACTTCTTGACCGTCCTTAGGACTTCTTGAGCGTCCTAAGGACTTCTTGACCGTCCATAGGACCTCTTGACCGTCCTAATGACTTCTTGACCGTCCTAAGGACTTCTTGACCGTCCATAGGACCTCTTGACCGTCCTTAGGACTTCTTGACAGTCCTAAGGACTTCTTGACAGTCCATAGGACTTCTTGATCGTCCATAGGACCTCCTGACCGTCCTAAGGACTTCTTGACCGCCCTAAGGACTTCTTGACCGTCCTAAGGACTTCTTGGCCGTCCTGAGGACTTTTTGACCGTCCTAAAGACTTCTTGACCGTCCTAAGTACTTCTTGACCGTCCTAAGGACTTCTTGACCGTCCATAGCACTTCTTGACCGTCCTAAGGACTTCTTGACCGTCCTGAGGACTTCTTGAGCGCCCTAAGGACTTCTTGACCGTCCTAAGGACTTCTTTACCGTCCTAATGACTTCTTTACCGTCCTAAGGACTTCTTGAACGTCCATAGGACCTCTTGACCGTCCTAAGGACTTCTTGACCGTCCTAAGGATTTCTTGACCGTCCATAGGACTTCTTGATCGTCCATAGGACCTCCTGACCGTCATAAGGACTTGTTGACCGTTTTAAGGACTTCTTGACCGTCCTTAAGACTTCTTGACCTTTCCTAAGGACTTCATACACGTCCTAAGGACTTCTTGACCGTCCTTAGGACTTCTTGAGCGTCCTAAGGACTTCTTGACCGTCCATAGGACCTCTTGACCGTCCTAATGACTTCTTGACCGTCCTAAGGACTTCTTGACCGTCCAAAGGACCTCTTGACCGTCCTTAGGACTTCTTGACCGTCCTAAGGACTTCTTGACCGTCCATAGGACCTCCTGACCATCCTAATGACTTCTTGACCGTCCTAAGGACTTCTTGAGCGTCCATAGGACCTCTTGACCGTCCTAAGGACTTCTTGACCGTCCTTAGGACTTCTTGACTGTCCATAGGACTTCTTGATCGTCCATAGGACCTCCTGACCGTCATAAGGACTTGTTGACCGTTTTAAGGACTTCCTGACCGTCCTTAAGACTTCTTGACCTTTCCTAGGGACTTCATACCCGTCCTAAGGACTTCTTTACCGTCCTTAGGACTTCTTGAGCGTCCTAAGGACTTCTTGACCGTCCATAGGACCTCTTGACCGTCCTAATGACTTCTTGACCGTCCTAAGGACTTCTTGACCGTCCATAGGACCTCTTGACCGTCCTAAGGACTTCTTGACCGTCCTAAGGACTTCTTGGCCGTCCTGAGGACTTTTTGACCGTCCTAAAGACTTCTTGACCGTCCTAAGTACTTCTTGACCGTCCTAAGGACTTCTTGACCGTCCATAGCACTTCTTGACCGTCCTAAGGACTTCTTGACCGTCCTGAGGACTTCTTGAGCGCCCTAAGGACTTCTTGACCGTCCTAAGGACTTCTTTACCGTCCTAATGACTTCTTTACCGTCCTAAGGACTTCTTGAACGTCCATAGGACCTCTTGACCGTCCTAAGGACTTCTTGACCGTCCTAAGGATTTCTTGACCGTCCATAGGACTTCTTGATCGTCCATAGGACCTCCTGACCGTCATAAGGACTTGTTGACCGTTTTAAGGACTTCTTGACCGTCCTTAAGACTTCTTGACCTTTCCTAAGGACTTCATACACGTCCTAAGGACTTCTTGACCGTCCTTAGGACTTCTTGAGCGTCCTAAGGACTTCTTGACCGTCCATAGGACCTCTTGACCGTCCTAATGACTTCTTGACCGTCCTAAGGACTTCTTGACCGTCCAAAGGACCTCTTGACCGTCCTTAGGACTTCTTGACCGTCCTAAGGACTTCTTGACCGTCCATAGGACCTCCTGACCATCCTAATGACTTCTTGACCGTCCTAAGGACTTCTTGAGCGTCCATAGGACCTCTTGACCGTCCTAAGGACTTCTTGACCGTCCTTAGGACTTCTTGACTGTCCATAGGACTTCTTGATCGTCCATAGGACCTCCTGACCGTCATAAGGACTTGTTGACCGTTTTAAGGACTTCCTGACCGTCCTTAAGACTTCTTGACCTTTCCTAGGGACTTCATACCCGTCCTAAGGACTTCTTGACCGTCCTTAGGACTTCTTGAGCGTCCTAAGGACTTCTTGACCGTCCATAGGACCTCTTGACCGTCCTAATGACTTCTTGACCGTCCTAAGGACTTCTTGACCGTCCATAGGACCTCTTGACCGTCCTAAGGACTTCTTGACCGTCCATAGGACTTCTTGATCGTCCATAGGACCTCCTGACCGTCCTAAGGACTTCTTGACCGCCCTAAGGACTTCTTGACCGTCCAAAGGACTTCTTGATAGTCCTAATGACTACTTGACCGTCCTAAAGACTTCTTGGCCGTCCTGAGGACTTTTTGACCGTCCTAAAGACTTCTTGACCGTCCTAAGTACTTCTTGACCGTCCTAAGGACTTCTTGACCGTCCATAGCACTTCTTGACCGTCCTAAGGACTTCTTGACCGTCCATAGGACCTCTTGACCGTCCTAATGACTTCTTGACCGTCCTGAGGACTTCTTGACCGTCCATAGGACCTCTTGACCGTCCTTAGGACTTCTTGACCGTCCTAATGACTTCTTGACCGTCCATAGGACTTCTTGATCGTCCATAGGACCTCCTGACCGTCCTAATGACTTCTTGACCGTCCTAAGGACTTCTTGACCGTCCATAGGACCTCCTGACCGTCCTAATGACTTCTTGACCGTCCTTAGGACTTCTTGAGCGTCCTAAGGACTTCTTGACCGTCCATAGGACCTCTTGACCGTCCTAATGACTTCTTGACCGTCCTAAGGACTTCTTGACCGTCCAAAGGACCTCTTGACCGTCCTTAGGACTTCTTGACCGTCCTAAGGACTTCTTGACCGTCCATAGGACCTCCTGACCATCCTAATGACTTCTTGACCGTCCTAAGGACTTCTTGAGCGTCCATAGGACCTCTTGACCGTCCTAAGGACTTCTTGACCGTCCTTAGGACTTCTTGACTGTCCATAGGACTTCTTGATCGTCCATAGGACCTCCTGACCGTCAAAAGGACTTCTTGACCGCCCTAAGGACTTCTTGACCGTCCTAAGGACTTCTTGGCCGTCCTGAGGACTTTTTGACCGTCCTAAAGACTTCTTGACCGTCCTAAGTACTTCTTGACCGTCCTAAGGACTTCTTGACCGTCCATAGCACTTCTTGACCGTCCTAAGGACTTCTTGACCGTCCTGAGGACTTCTTGAGCGCCCTAAGGACTTCTTGACCGTCCTAAGGACTTCTTTACCGTCCTAATGACTTCTTTACCGTCCTAAGGACTTCTTGAACGTCCATAGGACCTCTTGACCGTCCTAAGGACTTCTTGACCGTCCTAAGGATTTCTTGACCGTCCATAGGACTTCTTGATCGTCCATAGGACCTCCTGACCGTCATAAGGACTTGTTGACCGTTTTAAGGACTTCTTGACCGTCCTTAAGACTTCTTGACCTTTCCTAAGGACTTCATACACGTCCTAAGGACTTCTTGACCGTCCTTAGGACTTCTTGAGCGTCCTAAGGACTTCTTGACCGTCCATAGGACCTCTTGACCGTCCTAATGACTTCTTGACCGTCCTAAGGACTTCTTGACCGTCCAAAGGACCTCTTGACCGTCCTTAGGACTTCTTGACCGTCCTAAGGACTTCTTGACCGTCCATAGGACCTCCTGACCATCCTAATGACTTCTTGACCGTCCTAAGGACTTCTTGAGCGTCCATAGGACCTCTTGACCGTCCTAAGGACTTCTTGACCGTCCTTAGGACTTCTTGACTGTCCATAGGACTTCTTGATCGTCCATAGGACCTCCTGACCGTCATAAGGACTTGTTGACCGTTTTAAGGACTTCCTGACCGTCCTTAAGACTTCTTGACCTTTCCTAGGGACTTCATACCCGTCCTAAGGACTTCTTTACCGTCCTTAGGACTTCTTGAGCGTCCTAAGGACTTCTTGACCGTCCATAGGACCTCTTGACCGTCCTAATGACTTCTTGACCGTCCTAAGGACTTCTTGACCGTCCAAAGGACCTCTTGACCGTCCTAAGGACTTCTTGACCGTCCTAAGGACTTCTTGGCCGTCCTGAGGACTTTTTGACCGTCCTAAAGACTTCTTGACCGTCCTAAGTACTTCTTGACCGTCCTAAGGACTTCTTGACCGTCCATAGCACTTCTTGACCGTCCTAAGGACTTCTTGACCGTCCTGAGGACTTCTTGAGCGCCCTAAGGACTTCTTGACCGTCCTAAGGACTTCTTTACCGTCCTAATGACTTCTTTACCGTCCTAAGGACTTCTTGAACGTCCATAGGACCTCTTGACCGTCCTAAGGACTTCTTGACCGTCCTAAGGATTTCTTGACCGTCCATAGGACTTCTTGATCGTCCATAGGACCTCCTGACCGTCATAAGGACTTGTTGACCGTTTTAAGGACTTCTTGACCGTCCTTAAGACTTCTTGACCTTTCCTAAGGACTTCATACACGTCCTAAGGACTTCTTGACCGTCCTTAGGACTTCTTGAGCGTCCTAAGGACTTCTTGACCGTCCATAGGACCTCTTGACCGTCCTAATGACTTCTTGACCGTCCTAAGGACTTCTTGACCGTCCAAAGGACCTCTTGACCGTCCTTAGGACTTCTTGACCGTCCTAAGGACTTCTTGACCGTCCATAGGACCTCCTGACCATCCTAATGACTTCTTGACCGTCCTAAGGACTTCTTGAGCGTCCATAGGACCTCTTGACCGTCCTAAGGACTTCTTGACCGTCCTTAGGACTTCTTGACTGTCCATAGGACTTCTTGATCGTCCATAGGACCTCCTGACCGTCATAAGGACTTGTTGACCGTTTTAAGGACTTCCTGACCGTCCTTAAGACTTCTTGACCTTTCCTAGGGACTTCATACCCGTCCTAAGGACTTCTTGACCGTCCATAGGACTTCTTGAGCGTCCTAAGGACTTCTTGACCGTCCATAGGACTTCTTGATCGTCCATAGGACCTCCTGACCGTCCTAAGGACTTCTTGACCGCCCTAAGGACTTCTTGACCGTCCAAAGGACTTCTTGATAGTCCTAATGACTACTTGACCGTCCTAAAGACTTCTTGGCCGTCCTGAGGACTTTTTGACCGTCCTAAAGACTTCTTGACCGTCCTAAGTACTTCTTGACCGTCCTAAGGACTTCTTGACCGTCCATAGCACTTCTTGACCGTCCTAAGGACTTCTTGACCGTCCATAGGACCTCTTGACCGTCCTAATGACTTCTTGACCGTCCTGAGGACTTCTTGACCGTCCATAGGACCTCTTGACCGTCCTTAGGACTTCTTGACCGTCCTAATGACTTCTTGACCGTCCATAGGACTTCTTGATCGTCCATAGGACCTCCTGACCGTCCTAATGACTTCTTGACCGTCCTAAGGACTTCTTGACCGTCCATAGGACCTCCTGACCGTCCTAATGACTTCTTGACCGTCCTTAGGACTTCTTGAGCGTCCTAAGGACTTCTTGACCGTCCATAGGACCTCTTGACCGTCCTAATGACTTCTTGACCGTCCTAAGGACTTCTTGACCGTCCAAAGGACCTCTTGACCGTCCTTAGGACTTCTTGACCGTCCTAAGGACTTCTTGACCGTCCATAGGACCTCCTGACCATCCTAATGACTTCTTGACCGTCCTAAGGACTTCTTGAGCGTCCATAGGACCTCTTGACCGTCCTAAGGACTTCTTGACCGTCCTTAGGACTTCTTGACTGTCCATAGGACTTCTTGATCGTCCATAGGACCTCCTGACCGTCATAAGGACTTGTTGACCGTTTTAAGGACTTCTTGACCGTCCTTAAGACTTCTTGACCTTTCCTAGGGACTTCATACCCGTCCTAAGGACTTCTTGACCGTCCATAGCACTTCTTGACCGTCCTAAGGACTTCTTGACCGTCCATAGGACCTCTTGACCGTCCTAATGACTTCTTGACCGTCCTGAGGACTTCTTGACCGTCCATAGGACCTCTTGACCGTCCTTAGGACTTCTTGACCGTCCTAATGACTTCTTGACCGTCCATAGGACTTCTTGATCGTCCATAGGACCTCCTGACCGTCCTAATGACTTCTTGACCGTCCTAAGGACTTCTTGACCGTCCATAGGACCTCCTGACCGTCCTAATGACTTCTTGACCGTCCTAAGGACTTCTTGACCGTCCTAAGGACTTCTTGACCGTCCATAGGACCTCCTGACCGTCCTAATGACTTCTTGACCGTCCTAAGGACTTCTTGACCGTCCATAGGACCTCTTGACCGTCCTAAGGACTTCTTGACCGTCCTAAGGACTTCTTGACCGTCCATAGGACCTCTTGACCGTCCTAATGACTTCTTGACCGTCCTAAGGACTTCTTGACCGTCCATAGGACCTCTTGACCGTCCTAAGGACTTCTTGACCGTCCATAGGACCTCTTGACCGTCCTAAGGACTTCTTGACCGTCCATAGGACTTCTTGATCGTCCATAGGACCTCCTGACCGTCCTAAGGACTTCTTGACCGCCCTAAGGACATCTTGACCGTCCAAAGGACTTCTTGATAGTCCTAATGACTACTTGACCGTCCTAAAGACTTCTTGGCCGTCCTGAGGACTTTTTGACCGTCCTAAAGACTTCTTGACCGTCCTAAGGACTTCTTGACCGTCCATAGGACCTCTTGACCGTCCTAATGACTTCTTGACCGTCCATAGCACTTCTTGACCGTCCTAAGGACTTCTTGACCGTCCATAGGACCTCTTGACCGTCCTAATGACTTCTTGACCGTCCTGAGGACTTCTTGACCGTCCATAGGACCTCTTGACCGTCCTTAGGACTTCTTGACCGTCCTAATGACTTCTTGACCGTCCATAGGACTTCTTGATCGTCCATAGGACCTCCTGACCGTCCTAATGACTTCTTGACCGTCCTAAGGACTTCTTGACCGTCCATAGGACCTCCTGACCGTCCTAATGACTTCTTGACCGTCCTAAGGACTTCTTGAGCGTCCATAGGACCTCTTGACCGTCCTAAGGACTTCTTGACCGTCCTAAGGACTTCTTGACCGTCCATAGGACCTCCTGACCGTCCTAATGACTTCTTGACCGTCCTAAGGACTTCTTGACCGTCCATAGGACCTCTTGACCGTCCTAAGGACTTCTTGACCGTCCTAAGGACTTCTTGACCGTCCATAGGACCTCTTGACCGTCCTAATGACTTCTTGACCGTCCTAAGGACTTCTTGACCGTCCATAGGACCTCTTGACCTTCCTAAGGACTTCTTGACCGTCCATAGGACTTCTTGATCGTCCATAGGACCTCCTGACCGTCCTAAGGACTTCTTGACCGCCCTAAGGACATCTTGACCGTCCAAAGGACTTCTTGATAGTCCTAATGACTACTTGACCGTCCTAAAGACTTCTTGGCCGTCCTGAGGACTTTTTGACCGTCCTAAAGACTTCTTGACCGTCCTAAGGACTTCTTGACCGTCCATAGGACCTCTTGACCGTCCTAATGACTTCTTGACCGTCCATAGGACCTCTTGACCGTCCTAATGACTTCTTGACCGTCCTGAGGACTTCTTGACCGTCCATAGGACCTCTTGACCGTCCTTAGGACTTCTTGACCGTCCTAATGACTTCTTGACCGTCCATAGGACTTCTTGATCGTCCATAGGACCTCCTGACCGTCCTAATGACTTCTTGACCGTCCTAAGGACTTCTTGACCGTCCATAGGACCTCCTGACCGTCCTAATGACTTCTTGACCGTCCTAAGGACTTCTTGAGCGTCCATAGGACCTCTTGACCGTCCTAAGGACTTCTTGACCGTCCTAAGGACTTCTTGGCCGTCCATAGGACCTCCTGACCGTCCTAATGACTTCTTGACCGTCCTAAGGACTTCTTGACCGTCCATAGGACCTCTTGACCGTCCTAAGGACTTCTTGACCGTCCTAAGGACTTCTTGACCGTCCATAGGACTTCTTGATCGTCCATAGGACCTCATGACCGTCATAAGGACTTGTTGACCGTTTTAAGGACTTCTTGACCGTCCTTAAGACTTCTTGACCTTTCCTAGGGACTTCATACCCGTCCTAAGGACTTCTTGACCGTCCTTAGGACTTCTTGAGCGTCCTAAGGACTTCTTGACCGTCCATAGGACCTCTTGACCGTCCTAATGACTTCTTGACCGTCCTAAGGACTTCTTGACCGTCCATAGGACCTCTTGACCGTCCTAAGGACTTCTTGACCGTCCATAGGACTTCTTGATCGTCCATAGGACCTCTTGACCGTCCTAATGACTTCTTGACCGTCCTAAGGACTTCTTGACCGTCCTAAGGACTTCTTGACCGCCCTAAGGACTTCTTGACCGTCCTAAGGACTTCTTACCCGTCCCAAGGACTTCTTGACCGTCCTTAGGACTTCTTCAGCGTCCTAAGGACTTCTTGACCGTCCATAGGACCTCTGGACGGTCCTAAGGACTTTTGACCGTCCTTAGGACTTCTTGACCGTCCTTAGGACTGCTTGACCGTCCTAAAGACTTCTTTGCCGTCCTAAGGACTTCTTGAACGTCCATAGGACTTCTTGACCGACTAAGGACTTCTTGACCGTCCTAAGTACTTCTTGACCGCCCTAAGGACTTCTTGACCGTCCTAAGGACTTCTTGACCGTCCATAGGACTTCTTGACCGTCCTAATGACTTCTTGACCGTCCTAAGGACTTCTTGACCGCCCTAAGGACTTTTTGACCGTCCTAAGGACTTCTTACCCGTCCCAAGGACTTCTTGACCGTCCTTAGGACTTCTTCAGCGTCCTAAGGACTTCTTGACCGTCCATAGGACCTCTTGACTGTCCATAGGACTTCTTGACCGGCCTTAGGATTTCTTGACCGTCCTTAGGACTTCTTGACCGTCCTAAAGACTTCTTGGCCGTCCTGAGGACTTTTTGACCGTCCTAAAGACTTCTTGACCGTCCTAAGTTCTTCTTGACCGTCCATAGGACTTCTTGACCGTCCTAAGGACTTCTTGACCGCCCTTAGGACTTCTTGACCGTCCTAAGGACTTCTTGACCGTGCTAAGGACTTCTTGACCGTCCTAAGGACTTCTTGACCGTCCTAATGACTTCTTGACCGTCCTAAGGACTTCTTGACCGTCAATAGGACCTCTTGACCGTCCTAAGGACTCCTTGACCGTCCTAAGGACTTCTTGACCGTCCTAAGGACTTCTTGACCGTCCTAAGTACTTCTTGACCGTCCATAGGACCTCTTGACCGTCATAATGACTTGTTGACCGTCCTTAGGACTTCTTGACCGTCCTAAAGACTTCCGGACCGTCCTAAGTACTTCTTGACCGTCCTAAAGACTTCTTGACCGTCCTAAGGACTTCTTGACCGTCCTAAGGACTTCTTGACCGTCCTAAGGACTTCTTGATAGTCCTAATGACTACTTGACCGTCCTAAAGACTTCTTGGCCGTCCTGAGGACTTTTTGACCGTCCTAAAGACTTCTTGACCGTCCTAAGTACTTCTTGACCGTCCTAAAGACTTCTTGACCGTCCTAAGTACTTCTTGACCGTCCTAAGGACTTTTTGACCGTCCTAAGGACTTCTTACCCGTCCCAAGGACTTCTTGACCGTCCTTAGGACTTCTTCAGCGTCCTAAGGACTTCTTGACCGTCCATAGGACCTCTTGACTGTCCATAGGACTTCTTGACCGGCCTTAGGATTTCTTGACCGTCCTTAGGACTTCTTGACCGTCCTAAAGACTTCTTGGCCGTCCTGAGGACTTTTTGACCGTCCTAAAGACTTCTTGACCGTCCTAAGTTCTTCTTGACCGTCCATAGGACTTCTTCACCGTCCTAAGGACTTCTTGACCGCCCTTAGGACTTCTTGACCGTCCTAAGGACTTCTTGACCGTGCTAAGGACTTCTTGACCGTCCTAAGGACTTCTTGACCGCCCTAAGGACTTCTTGACCGTCCTAAGGACTTCTTGACCGTCCATAGGACCTCTTGACTGTCCTAAGGACTTCTTGACCGTCCTAAGAAATTCTTGGCCGTCCATAGGACCTCCTGACCGTCCTAATGACTTCTTGACCGTCCTAAGGACTTCTTGACCGTCCATAGGACCTCTTGACCGTCCTAAGGACTTCTTGACCGTCCTAAGGACTTCTTGACCGTCCATTGGACTTCTTGATCGTCCATAGGACCTCATGACCGTCATAAGGACTTGTTGACCGTCCTTAAGACTTCTTGACCGTCCTAAGGACTTCTTGACCGTCCTTAGGACTTCTTGACCGTCCTTAGGACTTCTTGAGCGTCCTAAGGACTTCTTGACCGTCCATAGGACCTCTTGACCGACCTAATGACTTCTTGACCGTCCTAAGGACTTCTTGACCGTCCATAGGACCTCTTGACCGTCCTAAGGACTTCTTGACCGTCCATAGGACTTCTTGATCGTCCATAGGACCTCTTGACCGTCCTAATGACTTCTTGACCGTCCTAAGGACTTCTTGACCGTCCTAAGGACTTCTTGACCGCCCTAAGGACTTCTTGACCGTCCTAAGGACTTCTTACCCGTCCCAAGGACTTCTTGACCGTCCTTAGGACTTCTTCAGCGTCCTAAGGACTTCTTGACCGTCCATAGGACCTCTGGACGGTCCTAAGGACTTTTGACCGTCCTTAGGACTTCTTGACCGTCCTTAGGACTGCTTGACCGTCCTAAAGACTTCTTTGCCGTCCTAAGGACTTCTTGAACGTCCATAGGACTTCTTGACCGACTAAGGACTTCTTGACCGTCCTAAGTACTTCTTGACCGCCCTAAGGACTTCTTGACCGTCCTAAGGACTTCTTGACCGTCCATAGGACTTCTTGACCGTCCTAATGACTTCTTGACCGTCCTAAGGACTTCTTGACCGCCCTAAGGACTTTTTGACCGTCCTAAGGACTTCTTACCCGTCCCAAGGACTTCTTGACCGTCCTTAGGACTTCTTCAGCGTCCTAAGGACTTCTTGACCGTCCATAGGACCTCTTGACTGTCCATAGGACTTCTTGACCGGCCTTAGGATTTCTTGACCGTCCTTAGGACTTCTTGACCGTCCTAAAGAATTCTTGGCCGTCCTGAGGACTTTTTGACCGTCCTAAAGACTTCTTGACCGTCCTAAGTTCTTCTTGACCGTCCATAGGACTTCTTGACCGTCCTAAGGACTTCTTGACCGCCCTTAGGACTTCTTGACCGTCCTAAGGACATCTTGACCGTGCTAAGGACTTCTTGACCGTCCTAAGGACTTCTTGACCGTCCTAATGACTTCTTGACCGTCCTAAGGACTTCTTGACCGTCAATAGGACCTCTTGACCGTCCTAAGGACTCCTTGACCGTCCTAAGGACTTCTTGACCGTCCTAAGGACTTCTTGACCGTCCTAAGTACTTCTTGACCGTCCATAGGACCTCTTGACCGTCATAATGACTTGTTGACCGTCCTTAGGACTTCTTGACCGTCCTAAAGACTTCCGGACCGTCCTAAGTACTTCTTGACCGTCCTAAAGACTTCTTGACCGTCCTAAGGACTTCTTGACCGTCCTAAGGACTTCTTGACCGTCCTAAGGACTTCTTGATAGTCCTAATGACTACTTGACCGTCCTAAAGACTTCTTGGCCGTCCTGAGGACTTTTTGACCGTCCTTAAGACTTCTTGACCGTCCTAAGTACTTCTTGACCGTCCTAAAGACTTCTTGACCGTCCTAAGTACTTCTTGACCGTCCTAAGGACTTTTTGACCGTCCTAAGGACTTCTTACCCGTCCCAAGGACTTCTTGACCGTCCTTAGGACTTCTTCAGCGTCCTAAGGACTTCTTGACCGTCCATAGGACCTCTTGACTGTCCATAGGACTTCTTGACCGGCCTTAGGATTTCTTGACCGTCCTTAGGACTTCTTGACCGTCCTAAAGACTTCTTGACCGTCCTAAGGACTTCTTGATAGTCCTAATGACTACTTGACCGTCCTAAAGACTTCTTGGCCGTCCTGAGGACTTTTTGACCGTCCTTAAGACTTCTTGACCGTCCTAAGTACTTCTTGACCGTCCTAAAGACTTCTTGACCGTCCTAAGTACTTCTTGACCGTCCTAAGGACTTTTTGACCGTCCTAAGGACTTCTTACCCGTCCCAAGGACTTCTTGACCGTCCTTAGGACTTCTTCAGCGTCCTAAGGACTTCTTGACCGTCCATAGGACCTCTTGACTGTCCATAGGACTTCTTGACCGGCCTTAGGATTTCTTGACCGTCCTTAGGACTTCTTGACCGTCCTAAAGACTTCTTGGCCGTCCTGAGGACTTTTTGACCGTCCTAAAGACTTCTTGACCGTCCTAAGTTCTTCTTGACCGTCCATAGGACTTCTTGACCGTCCTAAGGACTTCTTGACCGCCCTTAGGACTTCTTGACCGTCCTAAGGACTTCTTGACCGTGCTAAGGACTTCTTGACCGTCCTAAGGACTTCTTGACCGTCCTAATGACTTCTTGACCGTCCTAAGGACTTCTTGACCGTCAATAGGACCTCTTGACCGTCCTAAGGACTCCTTGACCGTCCTAAGGACTTCTTGACCGTCCTAAGGACTTCTTGACCGTCCTAAGTACTTCTTGACCGTCCATAGGACCTCTTGACCGTCATAATGACTTGTTGACCGTCCTTAGGACTTCTTGACCGTCCTAAAGACTTCCGGACCGTCCTAAGTACTTCTTGACCGTCCTAAAGACTTCTTGACCGTCCTAAGGACTTCTTGACCGTCCTAAGGACTTCTTGACCGTCCTAAGGACTTCTTGATAGTCCTAATGACTACTTGACCGTCCTAAAGACTTCTTGGCCGTCCTGAGGACTTTTTGACCGTCCTAAAGACTTCTTGACCGTCCTAAGTACTTCTTGACCGTCCTAAAGACTTCTTGACCGTCCTAAGTACTTCTTGACCGTCCTAAGGACTTCTTGACCGTCCTAAGGACTTCTTGACCGTGCTAAGGACTTCTTGATAGTCCTAATGACTACTTGACAGTCCTAAAGACTTCTTGGCCGTCCTGAGGACTTTTTGACCGTCCTAAAGACTTCTTGACCGTCCTAAGTACTTCTTGACCGTCCATAGCACTTCTTGACCGTCCAAAGGACTTCTTGACCGTACTAAGGACTTCTTGACCGCCCTAAGGACTTCTTGACCGTCCTAAGGACTTCTTGACCGTGCTTAGGACTTCTTGACCGTGCTTAGGACTTCTTGACCGTCCTAAGGACCTCTTTACCGTCCTAATGACTTCTTGACCGTCCTAAGGACTTCTTGACCGTCCATAGGACCTCTTGACCGTCCTAAGGACTTCTTGACCGTCCTAAGGACTTCTTGACCGTCCATAGGACTTCTTGATCGTCCATAGGACCTCCTTACCTTCATCAGGACTTGTTGACCGTTTTAGTGACTTCTTGACCGTCCTTAAGACTTCTTTACCTTTCCTAAGGACTTCATACCCGTCCTAAGGACTTCTTGACCGTCCTTAGGACTTCTTGAGCGTCCTAAGGACTTCTTGACCGTCCATAGGACCTCTTGACCGTCCTAATGACTTCTTGACCGTCCTAAGGACTTCTTGACCGTCCATAGGACCTCTTGACCGTCCTTAGGACTTCTTGACAGTCCTAAGGACTTCTTGACCGTCCATAGGACTTCTTGATCGTCCATAGGACCTCCTGACCGCCCTAAGGACTTCTTGACCGTCCTAAGGACTTCTTGGCCGTCCTGAGGACTTTTTGACCGTCCTAAAGACTTCTTGACCGTCCTAAGTACTTCTTGACCGTCCTAAGGACTTCTTGACCGTCCATAGCACTTCTTGACCGTCCTAAGGACTTCTTGACCGTCCTGAGGACTTCTTGAGCGCCCTAAGGACTTCTTGACCGTCCTAAGGACTTCTTTACCGTCCTAATGACTTCTTTACCGTCCTAAGGACTTCTTGAACGTCCATAGGACCTCTTGACCGTCCTAAGGACTTCTTGACCGTCCTAAGGATTTCTTGACCGTCCATAGGACTTCTTGATCGTCCATAGGACCTCCTGACCGTCATAAGGACTTGTTGACCGTTTTAAGGACTTCTTGACCGTCCTTAAGACTTCTTGACCTTTCCTAAGGACTTCATACACGTCCTAAGGACTTCTTGACCGTCATTAGGACTTCTTGAGCGTCCTAAGGACTTCTTGACCGTCCATAGGACCTCTTGACCGCCCTAATGACTTCTTGACCGTCCTAAGGACTTCTTGACCGTCCAAAGGACCTCTTGACCGTCCTTAGGACTTCTTGACCGTCCTAAGGACTTCTTGACCGTCCTTAGGACTTCTTGACTGTCCATAGGACTTCTTGATCGTCCATAGGACCTCCTGACCGTCATAAGGACTTGTTGACCGTTTTAAGGACTTCTTGACCGTCCTTAAGACTTCTTGACCTTTCCTAGGGACTTCATACCCGTCCAAAGGACTTCTTGACCGTCCTTAGGACTTCTTGAGCGTCCTAAGGACTTCTTGACCGTCCATAGGACCTCTTGACCGTCCTAATGACTTCTTGACCGTCCTAAGGACTTCTTGACCGTCCATAGGACCTCTTGACCGTCCTAAGGACTTCTTGACCGTCCATAGGACTTCTTGATCGTCCATAGGACCTCCTGACCGTCCTAAGGACTTCTTGACCGCCCTAAGGACTTCTTGACCGTCCAAAGGACTTCTTGATAGTCCTAATGACTACTTGACCGTCCTAAAGACTTCTTGGCCGTCCTGAGGACTTTTTGACCTTCCTAAAGACTTCTTGACCGTCCTAAGTACTTCTTGACCGTCCTAAGGACTTCTTGACCGTCCATAGCACTTCTTGACCGTCCTAAGGACTTCTTGACCGTCCATAGGACCTCTTGACCGTCCTAATGACTTCTTGACCGTCCTGAGGACTTCTTGACCGTCCATAGGACCTCTTGACCGTCCTTAGGACTTCTTGACCGTCCATAGGACTTCTTGATCGTCCATAGGACCTCCTGACCGTCCTAAGGACTTCTTGACCGCCCTAATGACTACTTGACCGTCCTAAAGACTTCTTGGCCGTCCTGAGGACTTTTTGACCGTCCTAAAGACTTCTTGACCGTCCTAAGTACTTCTTGACCGTCCTAATGACTTCTTGACCGTCCATAGGACTTCTTGATCGTCCATAGGACCTCCTGACCGTCCTAATGACTTCTTGACCGTCCTAAGGACTTCTTGACCGTCCATAGGACCTCCTGACCGTCCTAATGACTTCTTGACCGTCCTAAGGACTTCTTGAGCGTCCATAGGACCTCTTGACCGTCCTAAGGACTTCTTGACCGTCCTAAGGACTTCTTGACCGTCCATAGGACCTCCTGACCGTCCTAATGATTTCTTGACCGTCCTAAGGACTTCTTGACCGTCCATAGGACCTCTTGACCGTCCTAAGGACTTCTTGACCGTCCTAAGGACTTCTTGACCGTCCATAGGACCTCTTGACCGTCCTAATGACTTCTTTACCGTCCTAAGGACTTCTTGACCGTCCATAGGACCTCTTGACCGTCCTAAGGACTTCTTGACCGTCCATAGGACTTCTTGATCGTCCATAGGACCTCCTGACCGTCCTAAGGACTTCTTGACCGCCCTAAGGACTTCTTGGCCGTCCAAAGGACTTCTTGATAGTCCTAATGACTACTTGACCGTCCTAAAGACTTCTTGGCCGTCCTGAGGACTTTTTGACCGTCCTAAAGACTTCTTGACCGTCCTAAGTACTTCTTGACCGTCCTAAGGACTTCTTGACCGTCCATAGGACCTCTTGACCGTCCTAATGACTTCTTGACCGTCCTGAGGACTTCTTGACCGTCCATAGGACCTCTTGACCGTCCTTAGGACTTCTTGACCGTCCTAATGACTTCTTGACCGTCCATAGGACTTCTTGATCGTCCATAGGACCTCCTGACCGTCCTAATGACTTCTTGACCGTCCTAAGGACTTCTTGACCGTCCATAGGACCTCCTGACCGTCCTAATGACTTCTTGACCGTCCTAAGGACTTCTTGAGCGTCCATAGGACCTCTTGACCGTCCTAAGGACTTCTTGACCGTCCTAAGGACTTCTTGACCGTCCATAGGACCTCCTGACCGTCCTAATGACTTCTTGACCGTCCTAAGGACTTCTTGACCGTCCATAGGACCTCTTGACCGTCCTAAGGACTTCTTGACCGTCCTAAGGACTTCTTGACCGTCCATAGGACTTCTTGATCGTCCATAGGACCTCCTGACCGTCATAAGGACTTGTTGACCGTTTTAAGGACTTCTTGACCGTCCTTAAGACTTCTTGACCTTTCCTAGGGACTTCATACCCGTCCTAAGGACTTCTTGACCGTCCTTAGGACTTCTTGAGCGTCCTAAGGACTTCTTGACCGTCCATAGGACCTCTTGACCGTCCTAATGACTTCTTGACCGTCCTAAGGACTTCTTGACCGTCCATAGGACCTCTTGACCGTCCTAAGGACTTCTTGACCGTCCATAGCACTTCTTGACCGTCCTAAGGACTTCTTGACCGTCCATAGGACCTCTTGACCGTCCTAATGACTTCTTGACCGTCCTGAGGACTTCTTGACCGTCCATAGGACCTCTTGACCGTCCTTAGGACTTCTTGACCGTCCATAGGACTTCTTGATCGTCCATAGGACCTCCTGACCGTCCTAAGGACTTCTTGACCGCCCTAATGACTACTTGACCGTCCTAAAGACTTCTTGGCCGTCCTGAGGACTTTTTGACCGTCCTAAAGACTTCTTGACCGTCCTAAGTACTTCTTGACCGTCCTAATGACTTCTTGACCGTCCATAGGACTTCTTGATCGTCCATAGGACCTCCTGACCGTCCTAATGACTTCTTGACCGTCCTAAGGACTTCTTGACCGTCCATAGGACCTCCTGACCGTCCTAATGACTTCTTGACCGTCCTAAGGACTTCTTGAGCGTCCATAGGACCTCTTGACCGTCCTAAGGACTTCTTGACCGTCCTAAGGACTTCTTGACCGTCCATAGGACCTCCTGACCGTCCTAATGATTTCTTGACCGTCCTAAGGACTTCTTGACCGTCCATAGGACCTCTTGACCGTCCTAAGGACTTCTTGACCGTCCTAAGGACTTCTTGACCGTCCATAGGACCTCTTGACCGTCCTAATGACTTCTTTACCGTCCTAAGGACTTCTTGACCGTCCATAGGACCTCTTGACCGTCCTAAGGACTTCTTGACCGTCCATAGGACTTCTTGATCGTCCATAGGACCTCCTGACCGTCCTAAGGACTTCTTGACCGCCCTAAGGACTTCTTGGCCGTCCAAAGGACTTCTTGATAGTCCTAATGACTACTTGACCGTCCTAAAGACTTCTTGGCCGTCCTGAGGACTTTTTGACCGTCCTAAAGACTTCTTGACCGTCCTAAGTACTTCTTGACCGTCCTAAGGACTTCTTGACCGTCCATAGGACCTCTTGACCGTCCTAATGACTTCTTGACCGTCCTGAGGACTTCTTGACCGTCCATAGGACCTCTTGACCGTCCTTAGGACTTCTTGACCGTCCTAATGACTTCTTGACCGTCCATAGGACTTCTTGATCGTCCATAGGACCTCCTGACCGTCCTAATGACTTCTTGACCGTCCTAAGGACTTCTTGACCGTCCATAGGACCTCCTGACCGTCCTAATGACTTCTTGACCGTCCTAAGGACTTCTTGAGCGTCCATAGGACCTCTTGACCGTCCTAAGGACTTCTTGACCGTCCTAAGGACTTCTTGACCGTCCATAGGACCTCCTGACCGTCCTAATGACTTCTTGACCGTCCTAAGGACTTCTTGACCGTCCATAGGACCTCTTGACCGTCCTAAGGACTTCTTGACCGTCCTAAGGACTTCTTGACCGTCCATAGGACTTCTTGATCGTCCATAGGACCTCCTGACCGTCATAAGGACTTGTTGACCGTTTTAAGGACTTCTTGACCGTCCTTAAGACTTCTTGACCTTTCCTTGGGACTTCATACCCGTCCTAAGGACTTCTTGACCGTCCTTAGGACTTCTTGAGCGTCCTAAGGACTTCTTGACCGTCCATAGGACCTCTTGACCGTCCTAATGACTTCTTGACCGTCCTAAGGACTTCTTGACCGTCCATAGGACCTCTTGACCGTCCTAAGGACTTCTTGATCGTCCATAGGACCTCCTGACCGTCCTAAGGACTTCTTGACCGCCCTTAGGACTTCTTGACCGTCCTAAGGACTTCTTGATAGTCCTAATGACTACTTGACCGTCCTAAAGACTTCTTGGCCGTCCTGAGGACTTTTTGACCGTCCTAAAGACTTCTTGACCGTCCTAAGTACTTCTTGACCGTCCTAAGGTCTTCTTGACCGTCCAAAGCACTTCTTGACCGTCCTAAGGACTTCTTGACCGTCCATAGGACCTCTTGACCGTCCTAATGACTTCTTGACCGTCCTAAGGACTTCTTGACCGTCCATAGGACCTCTTGACCGTCCTTAGGACTTCTTGACCGTCCTAATGACTTCTTGACCGTCCTAAGGACTTCTTGATCGTCCATAGGACCTCCTGACCGTCCTAATGACTTCTTGACCGTCCTAAGGACTTCTTGACCGTCCATAGGACCTCCTGACCGTCCTAATGACTTTTTGACCGTCCTAAGGACTTCTTGAGCGTCCATAGGACCTCTTGACCGTCCTAAGGACTTCTTGACCGTCCTAAGGACTTCTTGACCGTCCATTGGACTTCTTGATCGTCCATAGGACCTCCTGACCGTCATAAGGACTTGTTGACCGTTTTAAGGACTTCTTGACCGTCCTTAAGACTTCTTGACCTTTCCTAGGGACTTCATACCCGTCCTAAGGACTTCTTGACCGTCCTTAGGACTTCTTGAGCGTCCTAAGGACTTCTTGACCGTCCATAGGACCTCTTGACCGTCCTAATGACTTCTTGACCGTCCTAAGGACTTCTTGACCGTCCATACGACCTCTTGACCGTCCTAAGGACTTCTTGACCGTCCATAGGACTTCTTGATCGTCCATAGGACCTCCTGACCGTCCTAAGGACTTCTTGACCGCCCTAAGGACTTCTTGACCGTCCTAAGGACTTCTTGATAGTCCTAATGACTACTTGACCGTCCTAAAGACTTCTTGGCCGTCCTGAGGACTTCTTGACCGTCCTAAGGACTTCTTGACCGTCCATAGCACTTCTTGACCGTCCTAAGGACTTCTTGACCGTCCATAGGACCTCTTGACCGTCCTAATGACTTCTTGACCGTCCTAAGGACTTCTTGACCGTCCATAGGACTTCTTGATCGTCCATAGGACCTCTTGACCGTCCTAAGGACTTCTTGACCGTCCTTAGTACTTCTTGACCGTCCTAAGGACTTCTTGACCGTCCATAGCACTTCTTGACCGTCCTAAGGACTTCTTGACCGTCCATAGGACTTCTTGACCGTCCATAGGACCTCTTGACCGTCCTAATGACTTCTTGACCGTCCTAAGGACTTCTTGACCGTCCATACGACCTCTTGACCGTCCTAAGGACTTCTTGACCGTCCATAGGACCTCTTGACCGTCCTAATGACTTCTTGACCGTCCTAAGGACTTCTTGACCGTCCATAGGACCTCTTGACCGTCCTTAGGACTTCTTGACCGTCCTAATGACTTCTTGACCGTCCTAAGGACTTCTTGATCGTCCATAGGACCTCCTGACCGTCCTAATGACTTCTTGACCGTCCTAAGGACTTCTTGACCGTCCATAGGACCTCCTGACCGTCCTAATGACTTCTTGACCGTCCTAAGGACTTCTTGACCGTCCATAGGACCTCTTGACCGTCCTAATGACTTCTTGACCGTCCTAAGTACTTCTTGACCGTCCTAAGGACTTCTTGACCGTCCATAGCACTTCTTGACCGTCCTAAGGACTTCTTGACCGTCCTTAGTACTTCTTGACCGTCCTAAGGACTTCTTGACCGTCCATAGCACTTCTTGACCGTCCTAAGGACTTCTTGACCGTCCATAGGACCTCTTGACCGTCCTAATGACTTCTTGACCGTCCTAATGACTTCTTGACCGTCCTAAGGACTTCTTGACCGTCCATAGGACCTCTTGACCGTCCTAAGGACTTCTTGATCGTCCATAGGACCTCCTGACCGTCCTAAGGAATTCTTGACCGCCCTAAGGACTTCTTGACCGTCCTAAGGACTTCTTGATAGTCCTAATGACTACTTGACCGTCCTAAAGACTTCTTGGCCGTCCTGAGGACTTTTTGACCGTCCTAAAGACTTCTTGACCGTCCTAAGTACTTCTTGACCGTCCTAAGGACTTCTTGACCGTCCATAGCACTTCTTGACCGTCCTAAGGACTTCTTGACCGTCCATAGGACCTCTTGACCGTCCTAATGACTTCTTGACCGTCCTAAGGACTTCTTGACCGTCCATAGGACCTCTTGACCGTCCTTAGGACTTCTTGACCGTCCATAGGACTTCTTGATCGTCCATAGGACCTCTTGACCGTCCTAAGGACTTCTTGACCGTCCTTAGTACTTCTTGACCGTCCTAAGGACTTCTTGACCGTCCATAGGACCTCTTGACCGTCCTAATGACTTCTTGACCGTCCTAAGGACTTCTTGACCGTCCATAGGACCTCTTGACCGTCCTAAGGACTTCTTGACCGTCCATAGGACTTCTTGATCGTCCATAGGACCTCTTGACCGTCCTAAGGACTTCTTGACCGTCCTTAGTACTTCTTGACCGTCCTAAGGACTTCTTGACCGTCCATAGCACTTCTTGACCGTCCTAAGGACTTCTTGACCGTCCATAGGACCTCTTGACCGTCCTAATGACTTCTTGACCGTCCTAATGACTTCTTGACCGTCCTAAGGACTTCTTGACCGTCCATAGGACCTCTTGACCGTCCTAAGGACTTCTTGATAGTCCTAATGACTACTTGACCGTCCTAAAGACTTCTTGGCCGTCCTGAGGACTTTTTGACCGTCCTAAAGACTTCTTGACCGTCCTAAGTACTTCTTGACCGTCCTAAGGACTTCTTGACCGTCCATAGCACTTCTTGACCGTCCTAAGGACTTCTTGACCGTCCATAGGACCTCTTGACCGTCCTAATGACTTCTTGACCGTCCTAAGGACTTCTTGACCGTCCATAGGACCTCTTGACCGTCCTTAGGACTTCTTGACCGTCCATAGGACTTCTTGATCGTCCATAGGACCTCTTGACCGTCCTAAGGACTTCTTGACCGTCCATAGCACTTCTTGACTTTCCTAAGGACTTCTTGACCGTCCATAGGACCTCTTGACCGTCCTAATGACTTCTTGACCGTCCTAAGGACTTCTTGACCGTCCATAGGACCTCTTGACCGTCCTAAGGACTTCTTGACCGTCCATAGGACTTCTTGATCGTCCATAGGACCTCTTGACCGTCCTAAGGACTTCTTGACCGTCCTTAGTACTTCTTGACCGTCCTAAGGACTTCTTGACCGTCCATAGCACTTCTTGACCGTCCTAAGGACTTCTTGACCGTCCATAGGACCTCTTGACCGTCCTAATGACTTCTTGACCGTCCTAATGACTTCTTGACCGTCCTAAGGACTTCTTGACCGTCCATAGGACCTCTTGACCGTCCTAAGGACTTCTTGATCGTCCATAGGACCTCCTGACCGTCCTAAGGAATTCTTGACCGCCCTAAGGACTTCTTGACCGTCCTAAGGACTTCTTGATAGTCCTAATGACTACTTGACCGTCCTAAAGACTTCTTGGCCGTCCTGAGGACTTTTTGACCGTCCTAAAGACTTCTTGACCGTCCTAAGTACTTCTTGACCGTCCTAAGGACTTCTTGACCGTCCATAGCACTTCTTGACCGTCCTAAGGACTTCTTGACCGTCCATAGGACCTCTTGACCGTCCTAATGACTTCTTGACCGTCCTAAGGACTTCTTGACCGTCCATAGGACCTCTTGACCGTCCTTAGGACTTCTTGACCGTCCTAATGACTTCTTGACCGTCCTAAGGACTTCTTGATCGTCCATAGGACCTCCTGACCGTCCTAATGACTTCTTGACCGTCCTAAGGACTTCTTGACCGTCCATAGGACCTCCTGACCGTCCTAATGACTTCTTGACCGTCCTAAGGACTTCTTGAGCGTCCATAGGACCTCTTGACCGTCCTAAGGACTTCTTGACCGTCCTAAGGACTTCTTGACCGTCCATTGGACTTCTTGATCGTCCATAGGACCTCCTGACCGTCATAAGGACTTGTTGACCGTTTTAAGGACTTCTTGACCGTCCTTAAGACTTCTTGACCTTTCCTAGGGACTTCATACCCGTCCTAAGGACTTCTTGACCGTCCTTAGGACTTCTTGAGCGTCCTAAGGACATCTTGACCGTCCATAGGACCTCTTGACCGTCCTAATGACTTCTTGACCGTCCTAAGGACTTCTTGACCGTCCATACGACCTCTTGACCGTCCTAAGGACTTCTTGACCGTCCATAGGACTTCTTGATCGTCCATAGGACCTCCTGACCGTCCTAAGGACTTCTTGACCGTCCTAAGGACTTCTTGATAGTCCTAATGACTACTTGACCGTCCTAAAGACTTCTTGGCCGTCCTGAGGACTTTTTGACCGTCCTAAAGACTTCTTGACCGTCCTTAGTACTTCTTGACCGTCCTAAGGACTTCTTGACCGTCCATAGCACTTCTTGACCGTCCTAAGGACTTCTTGACCGTCCATAGGACCTCTTGACCGTCCTAATGACTTCTTGACCGTCCTAAGGACTTCTTGACCGTCCATAGGACTTCTTGATCGTCCATAGGACCTCCTGACCGTCCTAATGACTTCTTGACCGTCCATAGGACCTCTTGACCGTCCTAAGGACTTCTTGACCGTCCATAGGACTTCTTGATCGTCCATAGGACCTCCTGACCGTCCTAAGGACTTCTTGACCGCCCTAAGGACTTCTTGACCGTCCTAAGGACTTCTTGATAGTCCTAATGACTACTTGACCGTCCTAAAGACTTCTTGGCCGTCCTGAGGACTTTTTGACCGTCCTAAAGACTTCTTGACCGTCCTAAGTACTTCTTGACCGTCCTAAGGACTTCTTGACCGTCCTAAGGACTTCTTGACCGTCCATAGGACTTCTTGATCGTCCATAGGACCTCCTGACCGTCATAAGGACTTGTTGACCGTTTTAAGGACTTCTTGACCGTCCTTAAGACTTCTTGACCTTTCCTAAGGACTTCATACCAGTCCTAAGGACTTCTTGACCGTCCTTAGGACTTCTTGAGCGTCCTAAGGACTTCTTGACCGTCCATAGGACCTCTTGACCGTCCTAATGACTTCTTGACCGTCCTAAGGACTTCTTGACCGTCCATAGGACCTCTTGACTGTCCTTAGGACTTCTTGACCGTCCTAAGGACTTCCTGACCGTTCATAGGACTTCTTGATCGTCCATAGGACCTCCTGACCGTCCTAAGGACTTCTTGACCGCCCTAAGGACTTCTTGACCGTCCTAAGGACTTCTTGATAGTCCTAATGACTACTTGACCGTCCTAAAGACTTCTTGACCGTCCTAAGGACTTCTTGACCGTCCATAGGACCTCCTGACCGTCCTAATGACTTCTTGACCGTCCTAAGGACTTCTTGAGCGTCCATAGGACCTCTTGACCGTCCTAAGGACTTCTTGACCGTCCTAAGGACTTCTTGACCGTCCATTGGACTTCTTGATCGTCCATAGGACCTCCTGACCGTCATAAGGACTTGTTGACCGTTTTAAGGACTTCTTGACCGTCCTTAAGACTTCTTGACCTTTCCTAGGGACTTCATACCCGTCCTAAGGACTTCTTGACCGTCCTTAGGACTTCTTGAGCGTCCTAAGGACATCTTGACCGTCCATAGGACCTCTTGACCGTCCTAATGACTTCTTGACCGTCCTAAGGACTTCTTGACCGTCCATACGACCTCTTGACCGTCCTAAGGACTTCTTGACCGTCCATAGGACTTCTTGATCGTCCATAGGACCTCCTGACCGTCCTAAGGACTTCTTGACCGCCCTAAGGACTTCTTGACCGTCCTAAGGACTTCTTGATAGTCCTAATGACTACTTGACCGTCCTAAAGACTTCTTGGCCGTCCTGAGGACTTTTTGACCGTCCTAAAGACTTCTTGACCGTCCTTAGTACTTCTTGACCGTCCTAAGGACTTCTTGACCGTCCATAGCACTTCTTGACCGTCCTAAGGACTTCTTGACCGTCCATAGGACCTCTTGACCGTCCTAATGACTTCTTGACCGTCCTAAGGACTTCTTGACCGTCCATAGGACTTCTTGATCGTCCATAGGACCTCCTGACCGTCCTAATGACTTCTTGACCGTCCTAAGGACTTCTTGACCGTCCATAGGACCTCTTGACCGTCCTAAGGACTTCTTGACCGTCCATAGGACTTCTTGATCGTCCATAGGACCTCCTGACCGTCCTAAGGACTTCTTGACCGCCCTAAGGACTTCTTGACCGTCCTAAGGACTTCTTGATAGTCCTAATGACTACTTGACCGTCCTAAAGACTTCTTGGCCGTCCTGAGGACTTTTTGACCGTCCTAAAGACTTCTTGACCGTCCTAAGTACTTCTTGACCGTCCTAAGGACTTCTTGACCGTCCTAAGGACTTCTTGACCGTCCATAGGACTTCTTGATCGTCCATAGGACCTCCTGACCGTCATAAGGACTTGTTGACCGTTTTAAGGACTTCTTGACCGTCCTTAAGACTTCTTGACCTTTCCTAAGGACTTCATACCAGTCCTAAGGACTTCTTGACCGTCCTTAGTACTTCTTGACCGTCCTAAGGACTTCTTGACCGTCATTAGGACCTCCTGACCGTCCTAAAGACTTCTTGACCGCCCTAAGGACTTCTTGACCGTCCTAAGGACTTCTTGATAGTCCTAATGACTACTTGACCGTCCTAAAGACTTCTTGGCCGTCCTGAGGACTTTTTGACCGTCCTAAAGACTTCTTGACCGTCCTTAGTACTTCTTGACCGTCCTAAGGACTTCTTGACCGTCCATAGCACTTCTTGACCGTCCTAAGGACTTCTTGACCGTCCATAGGACCTCTTGACCGTCCTAATGACTTCTTGACCATCCTAAGGACTTCTTGACCGTCCATAGGACTTCTTGATCGTCCATAGGACCTCCTGACCGTCCTAATGACTTCTTGACCGTCCTAAGGACTTCTTGACCGTCCATAGGACCTCTTGACCGTCCTAAGGACTTCTTGACCGTCCATAGGACTTCTTGATCGTCCATAGGACCTCCTGACCGTCCTAAGGACTTCTTGACCGCCCTAAGGACTTCTTGACCGTCCTAAGGACTTCTTGATAGTCCTAATGACTACTTGACCGTCCTAAAGACTTCTTGGCCGTCCTGAGGACTTTTTGACCGTCCTAAAGACTTCTTGACCGTCCTAAGTACTTCTTGACCGTCCTAAGGACTTCTTGACCGTCCTAAGGACTTCTTGACCGTCCATAGGACTTCTTGATCGTCCATAGGACCTACTGACCGTCATAAGGACTTGTTGACCGTTTTAAGGACTTCTTGACCGTCCTTAAGACTTCTTGACCTTTCCTAAGGACTTCATACCAGTCCTAAGGACTTCTTGACCGTCCTTAGGACTTCTTGAGCGTCCTAAGGACTTCTTGACCGTCCATAGGACCTCTTGACCGTCCTAATGACTTCTTGACCGTCCTAAGGACTTCTTGACCGTCCATAGGACCTCTTGACTGTCCTTAGGACTTCTTGACCGTCCTAAGGACTTCCTGACCGTTCATAGGACTTCTTGATCGTCCATAGGACCTCCTGACCGTCCTAAGGACTTCTTGACCGCCCTAAGGACTTCTTGACCGTCCTAAGGACTTCTTGATAGTCCTAATGACTACTTGACCGTCCTAAAGACTTCTTGGCCGTCCTGAGGACTTTTTGACCGTCCTAAAGACTTCTTGACCGTCCTTAGTACTTCTTGACCGTCCTAAGGACTTCTTGACCGTCCATAGCACTTCTTGACCGTCCTAAGGACTTCTTGACCGTCCTAAGGACTTCTTGACCGCCCTAAGGACTTCTTGACCGTCCTAAGAACTTCTTGACCGTGCTTAGGACTTCTTGACCGTGCTTAGGACTTCTTGACCGTCCTAAGGACTTCTTTACCGTCCTAAGGACTTCTTGACCGTCCATAGGACTTTTTGACCGTCCTAAAGACTTCTTGACCGTCCTTAGGACTTCTTGACCGTCCTAAGGACTTCTTGACCGTCCATAGCACTTCTTGACCGTCCTAAGGACTTCTTGACCGTCCATAGGACCTCTTGACCGTCCTAATGACTTCTTGACCGTCCTAAGGACTTCTTGACCGTCCATAGGACTTCTTGATCGTCCATAGGACCTCCTGACCGTCCTAATGACTTCTTGACCGTCCTAAGGACTTCTTGACCGTCCATAGGACCTCTTGACCGTCCTAAGGACTTCTTGACCGTCCATAGGACTTCTTGATCGTCCATAGGACCTCCTGACCGTCCTAAGGACTTCTTGACCGCCCTAAGGACTTCTTGACCGTCCTAAGGACTTCTTGATAGTCCTAATGACTACTTGACCGTCCTAAAGACTTCTTGGCCGTCCTGAGGACTTTTTGACCGTCCTAAAGACTTCTTGACCGTCCTAAGTACTTCTTGACCGTCCTAAGGACTTCTTGACCGTCCTAAGGACTTCTTGACCGTCCATAGGACTTCTTGATCGTCCATAGGACCTCCTGACCGTCATAAGGACTTGTTGACCGTTTTAAGGACTTCTTGACCGTCCTTAAGACTTCTTGACCTTTCCTAAGGACTTCATACCAGTCCTAAGGACTTCTTGACCGTCCTTAGTACTTCTTGACCGTCCTAAGGACTTCTTGACCGTCATTAGGACCTCCTGACCGTCCTAAAGACTTCTTGACCGCCCTAAGGACTTCTTGACCGTCCTAAGGACTTCTTGATAGTCCTAATGACTACTTGACCGTCCTAAAGACTTCTTGGCCGTCCTGAGGACTTTTTGACCGTCCTAAAGACTTCTTGACCGTCCTTAGTACTTCTTGACCGTCCTAAGGACTTCTTGACCGTCCATAGCACTTCTTGACCGTCCTAAGGACTTCTTGACCGTCCATAGGACCTCTTGACCGTCCTAATGACTTCTTGACCATCCTAAGGACTTCTTGACCGTCCATAGGACTTCTTGATCGTCCATAGGACCTCCTGACCGTCCTAATGACTTCTTGACCGTCCTAAGGACTTCTTGACCGTCCATAGGACCTCTTGACCGTCCTAAGGACTTCTTGACCGTCCATAGGACTTCTTGATCGTCCATAGGACCTCCTGACCGTCCTAAGGACTTCTTGACCGCCCTAAGGACTTCTTGACCGTCCTAAGGACTTCTTGATAGTCCTAATGACTACTTGACCGTCCTAAAGACTTCTTGGCCGTCCTGAGGACTTTTTGACCGTCCTAAAGACTTCTTGACCGTCCTAAGTACTTCTTGACCGTCCTAAGGACTTCTTGACCGTCCTAAGGACTTCTTGACCGTCCATAGGACTTCTTGATCGTCCATAGGACCTACTGACCGTCATAAGGACTTGTTGACCGTTTTAAGGACTTCTTGACCGTCCTTAAGACTTCTTGACCTTTCCTAAGGACTTCATACCAGTCCTAAGGACTTCTTGACCGTCCTTAGGACTTCTTGAGCGTCCTAAGGACTTCTTGACCGTCCATAGGACCTCTTGACCGTCCTAATGACTTCTTGACCGTCCTAAGGACTTCTTGACCGTCCATAGGACCTCTTGACTGTCCTTAGGACTTCTTGACCGTCCTAAGGACTTCCTGACCGTTCATAGGACTTCTTGATCGTCCATAGGACCTCCTGACCGTCCTAAGGACTTCTTGACCGCCCTAAGGACTTCTTGACCGTCCTAAGGACTTCTTGATAGTCCTAATGACTACTTGACCGTCCTAAAGACTTCTTGGCCGTCCTGAGGACTTTTTGACCGTCCTAAAGACTTCTTGACCGTCCTTAGTACTTCTTGACCGTCCTAAGGACTTCTTGACCGTCCATAGCACTTCTTGACCGTCCTAAGGACTTCTTGACCGTCCTAAGGACTTCTTGACCGCCCTAAGGACTTCTTGACCGTCCTAAGAACTTCTTGACCGTGCTTAGGACTTCTTGACCGTGCTTAGGACTTCTTGACCGTCCTAAGGACTTCTTTACCGTCCTAAGGACTTCTTGACCGTCCATAGGACTTCTTGAGCGTCCATAGGACCTCTTGACCGTCCTTAGGACTTCTTGACCGTCCTAAGGACTTCTTGACCGTCCATAGGACTTCTTGATCGTCCATAGGACCTCCTGAACGTCATAAGGACTTGTTGACCGTTTTAAGGACTTCTTGACCGTCCTTAAGACTTCTTGACCTTTCCTAGGGACTTCATACCCGTCCTAAGGACTTCTTGACCGTCCTTAAGACTTCTTGACCGTCCATAGGACCTCTTGACCGTCCTAATGACTTCTTGACCGTCCTAAGGACTTCTTGACCGTCCATAGGACCTCTTGACCGTCCTAAGGACTTCTTGACCGTCCATAGGACTTCTTGATCGTCCATAGGACCTCCTGACCGTCCTAAGGACTTCTTGACCGCCCTAAGGACTTCTTGACCGTCCTAAGGACTTCTTGATAGTCCTAATGACTACTTGACCGTCCTAAAGACTTCTTGGCCGTCCTGAGGACTTTTTGACCGTCCTAAAGACTTCTTGACCGTCCTAAGTACTTCTTGACCGTCCTAAGGACTTCTTGATAGTCCTAAGGACTTCTTGATAGTCCTAATGACTACTTGACCGTCCTAAAGACTTCTTGGCCGTCCTGAGGACTTTTTGACCGTCCTAAAGACTTCTTGACCGTCCTAAGTACTTCTTGACCGTCCTAAGGACTTCTTGACCGTCCATAGCACTTCATACCCGTCCTAAGGACTTCTTGACCGTCCTTAGGACTTCTTGAGCGTCCTAAGGAGTTCTTGACCGTCCATAGTACCTCTTGACCGTCCTAATGACTTCTTGACCGTCCTAAGGACTTCTTGACCGTCCATAGGACCTCTTGACCGTCCTAAGGACTTCTTGACCGTCCATAGGACTTCTTGATCGTCCATAGGACCTCCTGACCGTCCTAAGGACTTCTTGACCGCCCTAAGGACTTCTTGACCGTCCTAAGGACTTCTTGATAGTCCTAATGACTTCTTGACCGTCCTAAGGACTTCTTGACCGTCCTAAGGACTTCTTGACCGTCCATAGGACCTCTTGACCGTCCTAAGGACTTCTTGACCGTCCATAGGACTTCTTGATCGTCCATAGGACCTCCTGACCGTCCTAAGGACTTCTTGACCGTCCTAAGGACTTCTTGATAGTCCTAATGACTTCTTGACCGTCCTAAAGACTTCTTGGCCGTCCTGAGGACTTTTTGACCGTCCTAAGTACTTCTTGACCGTCCTAAGGACTTCTTGACCGTCCATAGCACTTCATACCCGTCCTAAGGACTTCTTGACCGTCCTTAGGACTTATTGAGGGTCCTAAGGACTTCTTGACCGTCCATAGCACTTCATACCCGTCCTAAGGACTTCTTGACCGTCCTTAGGACTTCTTGAGCGTCCTAAGGACTTCTTGACCGTCCATAGGACCTCTTGACCGTCCTAATGACTTCTTCACCGTCCTAAGGACTTCTTGACCGTCCATAGGACCTCTTGACCGTCCTAAGGACTTCTTGACCGTCCATAGGACTTCTTGATCGTCCATAGGACCTCCTGACCGTCCTAAGGACTTCTTGGCCGTCCTGAGGACTTTTTGACCGTCCTAAAGACTTCTTGACCGTCCTAAGTACTTCTTGACCGTCCTAAGGACTTCTTGACCGTCCATAGCACTTCATACCCGTCCTAAGGACTTCTTGACCGTCCTTAGGACTTCTTGAGCGTCCTAAGGACTTCTTGACCGTCCATAGGACCTCTTGACCGTCCTAATGACTTCTTGACCGTCCTAAGGACTTCTTGACCGTCCATAGGACCTCTTGACCGTCCTAAGGACTTCTTGACCGTCCATAGGACTTCTTGATCGTCCATAGGACCTCCTGACCGTCCTAAGGACTTCTTGACCGCTCTAAGGACTTCTTGACCGTCCTAAGGACTTCTTGATAGTCCTAATGACTTCTTGAGCGTCCTAAGGACTTCTTGACCGTCCATAGCACTTCATACCCGTCCTAAGGACTTCTTGACCGTCCTTAGGACTTCTTGAGCGTCCTAAGGACTTCTTGACCGTCCATAGGACCTCTTGACCGTCCTAATGACTTCTTGACCGTCCTAAGGACTTCTTGACCGTCCATAGGACCTCTTGACCGTCCTAAGGACTTCTTGACCGTCCATAGGACTTCTTGATCGTCCATAGGACCTCCTGACCGTCCTAAGGACTTCTTGACCGCCCTAAGGACTTCTTGACCGTCCTAAGGACTTCTTGACCGCCCTAAGGACTTCTTGACCGTCCTAAAGACTTTTTGGCCGTCCTGAGGACTTTTTGACCGTCCTAAAGACTTCTTGACCGTCCTAAGTACTTCTTGACCGTCCTAAGGACTTCTTGACCGTCCATAGCACTTCTTGACCGTCCTAAGGACTTCTTGACCGTCCATAGGACCTCTTGACCGTCCTAATGACTTCTTGACCGTCCTAAGGACTTCTTGACCGTCCATAGGACCTCTTGACCGTCCTTAGGACTTCTTGACCGTCCTAAGGACTTCTTGACCGTCCATAGGACTTCTTGATCGTCCATAGGACCTCCTGACCGTCCAAATGTTTTCTTGACCGTCCTAAGGACTTCTTGACCGTCCATAGGACCTCTTGACCGTCCTAAGGACTTCTTGACCGTCCTAAGGACATCTTGACCGTCCATAGGACTTCTTGATCGTCCATAGGACCTCCTGACCGTCATAAGGACTTGTTGACCGTTTTAAGGACTTCTTGACCGTCCTTAAGACTTCTTGACCTTTCCTAAGGACTTCATACCCGTCCTAAGGACTTCTTGACCGTCCTTAGGACTTCTTGAGCGTCTTAAGGACTTCTTGACCGTCCATAGGACCTCTTGACCGTCCTAATGACTTCTTGACCGTCCTAAGGACTTCTTGACCGTCCATAGGACCTCTTGACCGTCCTTAGGACTTCTTGACCGTCCTTAGGACTTCTTGACCGTCCTAAGGACTTCTTGACCGTCCATAGGACTTCTTGATCGTCCATAGGACCTCCTGACCGTCCTAAGGACTTCTTGACCGCCCTAAAGACTTCTTGACCGTCCTAAGGACTTCTTGATAGTCCTAATGACTACTTGACCGTCCTAAAGACTTCTTGGCCGTCCTGAGGACTTTTTGACCGTCCTAAAGACTTCTTGACCGTCCTAAGTACTTCTTGACTGTCCTAAGGACTTCTTGACCGTCCATAGCACTTCTTGACCGTCCTAAGGACTTCTTGACCGTCCTAAGGACTTCTTGACCGCCCTAAGGACTTCTTGACCGTCCTAAGGACTTCTTGACCGTGCTAAGGACTTCTTGACCGTGCTTAGGACTTCTTGACCGTCCTAAGGACTTCTTTACCGTCCTAAGGACTTCTTGACCGTCCATAGGACCTCTTGACCGTCCTAAGGACTTCTTGACCGTCCTAAGGACTTCTTGACCGTCCATAGGACTTCTTGATCGTCCATAGGACCTCCTGACCGTCATAAGGACTTCTTGACCGTCCTAAGGACTTCTTGACCGTCCATAGGACTTCTTGATCGTCCATAGGACCTCCTGACCGTCATAAGGACTTGTTGACCGTCCTAAGGACTTCTTGATAGTCCTAATGACTACTTGACCGTCCTAAAGACTTCTTGGCCGTCCTGAGGACTTTTTGACCGTCCTAAAGACTTCTTGACCGTCCTAAGTACTTCTTGACTGTCCTAAGGACTTCTTGACCGTCCATAGCACTTCTTGACCGTCCTAAGGACTTCTTGACCGTCCTAAGGACTTCTTGACCGCCCTAAGGACTTCTTGACCGTCCTAAGGACTTCTTGACCGTGCTAAGGACTTCTTGACCGTGCTTAGGACTTCTTGACCGTCCTAAGGACTTCTTTACCGTCCTAAGGACTTCTTGACCGTCCATAGGACCTCTTGACCGTCCTAAGGACTTCTTGATCGTCCTAAGGACTTCTTGACCGTCCATAGGACTTCTTGATCGTCCATAGGACCTCCTGACCGTCATAAGGACTTCTTGACCGTCCTAAGGACTTCTTGACCGTCCATAGGACTTCTTGATCGTCCATAGGACCTCCTGACCGTCATAAGGACTTGTTGACCGTTTTAAGGACTTCTTGACCGTCCTTAAGACTTTTTGACCTTTCCTAAGGACTTCATACCCGTCCTAAGGACTTCTTGACCGTCCTTAGGACTTCTTGAGCGTCCTAAGGACTTCTTGACCGTCCATAGGACCTCTTGACCGTCCTAATGACTTCTTGACCGTCCTAAGGACTTCTTGACCGTCCATAGGACCTCTTGACCGTCCTTAGGACTTCTTGACCGTCCTTAGGACTTCTTGACCGTCCAAAGGACTTCTTGATCGTCCATAGGACCTCCTGACCGTCCTAAGGACTTCTTGACCGCCCTAAAGACTTCTTGACCGTCCTAAGGACTTCTTGATAGTCCTAATGACTACTTGACCGTCCTAAAGACTTCTTGAGCGTCCTAAGGACTTCTTGACCGTCCTTAGGACTTCTTGAGCGTCCTAAGGACTTCTTGACCGTCCATAGGACCTCTTGACCGTCCTAATGACTTCTTGACCGTCCTAAGGACTTCTTGACCGTCCATAGGACCTCTTGACCGTCCTAAGGACTTCTTGACCGTCCATAGGACTTCTTGATCGTCCATAGGACCTCCTGACCGTCCTAAGGACTTCTTGACCGCCCTAAGGACTTCTTGACCGTCCTAAGGACTACTTGACCGCCCTAAGGACTTCTTGACCGTCCTAAAGACTTTTTGGCCGTCCTGAGGACTTTTTGACCGTCCTAAAGACTTCTTGACCGTCCTAAGTACTTCTTGACCGTCCTAAGGACTTCTTGACCGTCCATAGCACTTCTTGACCGTCCTAAGGACTTCTTGACCGTCCATAGGACCTCTTGACCGTCCTAATGACTTCTTGACCGTCCTAAGGACTTCTTGACCGTCCATAGGACCTCTTGACCGTCCTTAGGACTTCTTGACCGTCCTAAGGACTTCTTGACCGTCCATAGGACTTCTTGATCGTCCATAGGACCTCCTGACCGTCCTAATGACTTCTTGACCGTCCTAAGGACTTCTTGACCGTCCATAGGACCTCTTGACCGTCCTAAGGACTTCTTGACCGTCCTAAGGACTTCTTGACCGTCCATAGGACTTCTTGATCGTCCATAGGACCTAAGACCGTCATAAGGACTTGTTGACCGTTTTAAGGACTTCTTGACCGTCCTTAAGACTTCTTGACCTTTCCTAAGGACTTCATACCCGTCCTAAGGACTTCTTGACCGTCCTTAGGACTTCTTGAGCGTCCTAAGGACTTCTTGACCGTCCATAGGACCTCTTGACCGTCCTAATGACTTCTTGACCGTCCTAAGGACTTCTTGACCGTCCATAGGACCTCTTGACCGTCCTTAGGACTTCTTGACCGTCCTTAGGACTTCTTGACCGTCATAAGGACTTCTTGACCGTCCATAGGACTTCTTGATCGTCCATAGGACCTCCTGACCGTCCTAAGGACTTCTTGACCGCCCTAAAGACTTCTTGACCGTCCTAAGGACTTCTTGATAGTCCTAATGACTACTTGACCGTCCTAAAGACTTCTTGGCCGTCCTGAGGACTTTTTGACCGTCCTAAAGACTTCTTGACCGTCCTAAGTTCTTCTTGACCGTCCTAAGGACTTCTTGACCGTCCATAGCACTTCTTGACCGTCCTAAGGACTTCTTGACCGTCCTAAGGACTTCTTGACCGCCCTAAGGACTTCTTGACCGTCCTAAGGACTTCTTGACCGTGCTTAGGACTTCTTGACCGTGCTTAGGACTTCTTGACCGTCCTAAGGACTTCTTTACCGTCCTAAGGACTTCTTGACCGTCCATAGGACCTCTTGACCGTCCTAAGGACTTCTTGACCGTCCTAAGGACTTCTTGACCGTCCATAGGACTTCTTGATCGTCCATAGGACCTCCTGACCGTCATAAGGACTTCTTGACCGTCCTAAGGACTTCTTGACCGTCCATAGGACTTCTTGATCGTCCATAGGACCTCCTGACCGTCATAAGGACTTGTTGACCGTTTTAAGGACTTCTTGACCGTCCTTAAGACTTCTTGACCTTTCCTAAGGACTTCATACCCGTCCTAAGGAATTCTTGACCGTCCTTAGGACTTCTTGACCGTCCTAAGGACTTCTTGACCGTCCATAGGACCTCTTGACCGTCCTAATGACTTCTTGACCGTCCTAAGGACTTCTTGACCGTCCATAGGACCTCTTGACCGTCCTTAGGACTTCTTGACCGTCCTTAGGACTTCTTGACCGTCCTAAGGACTTCTTGACCGTCCATAGGACTTCTTGATCGTCCATAGGACCTCCTGACCGTCCTAAGGACTTCTTGACCGCCCTAAAGACTTCTTGACCGTCCTAAGGACTTCTTGATAGTCCTAATGACTACTTGACCGTCCTAAAGACTTCTTGGCCGTCCTGAGGACTTTTTGACCGTCCTAAAGACTTCTTGACCGTCCTAAGTACTTCTTGACCGTCCTAAGGACTTCTTGACCGTCCATAGCACTTCTTGACCGTCCTAAGGACTTCTTGACCGTCCTAAGGACTTCTTGACCGCCCTAAGGACTTCTTGACCGTGCTTAGGACTTCTTGACCGTGCTTAGGACTTCTTGACCGTCCTAAGGACTTCTTTACCGTCCTAAGGACTTCTTGACCGTCCATAGGACCTCTTGACCGTCCTAAGGACTTCTTGACCGTCCTAAGGACTTCTTGACCGTCCATAGGACTTCTTGATCGTCCATAGGACCTCCTGACCGTCATAAGGACTTGTTGACCATTTTAAGGACTTCTTGACCGTCCTGAAGACTTCTTGACCTTTCCTAAGGACTTCTTGACCGTCCATAGGACTTCTTGATCGTCCATAGGACCTCCTGACCATCCTAAGGACTTCTTGACCGCCCTAAGGACTTCTTGACCGTCCTAAGGACTTCTTGATAGTCCTAATGACTACTTTACCGTCCTAAAGACCTCTTGACCGTCCTAATGACTTCTTGACCGTCCTAAGGACTTCTTGACCGTCCATAGGACCTCTTGACCGTCCTAAGGACTTCTTGACCGTCCATAGGACTTCTTGATCGTCCATAGGACCCCCTGACCGTCCTAAGGACTTCTTGACCGCCCTAAGGACTTCTTGATCGTCCTAAGGACTTCTTGATAGTCCTAATGACTACTTGACCGTCCTAAAGACTTCTTGGCCGTCCTGAGGACTTTTTGACCGTCCTAAAGACTTCTTGACCGTCCTAAGGACTTCTTGACCGTCCATAGCACTTCTTGACCGTCCTAAGGACTTCTTGACCGTCCTTAGGACTTCTTGACCGTCCTAATGACTTCTTGACCGTCCTAAGGACTTCTTGACCGTCCATAGGACCTCTTGACCGTCCTTAGGACTTCTTGACCGTCCTAAGGACTTCTTGACCGTCCATAGGACTTCTTGATCGTCCATAGGACCTCCTGACCGTCCTAATGACTTCTTGACCGTCCTAAGGACTTCTTGACCGTCCATAGGACCTCTTGACCGTCCTAAGGACTTCTTGACCGTCCTAAGGACTTCTTGACCGTCCATAAGACTTCTTGATCGTCCATAGGACCTCCTGACCGTCATAAGGACTTCTTGACCGTCCATAGGACTTCTTGATCGTCCATAGGACCTCCTGACCGTCCTAAGGACTTCTTGACCGCCCAAATGACTTCTTGACCTTTCCTAAGGACTTCATACCCGTCCTAAGGACTTCTTGACCGTCCTTAGGACTTCTTGAGCGTCCTAAGGACTTCTTGACCGTCCATAGGACCTCTTGACCGTCCTAATGACTTCTTGACCGTCCTAAGGACTTCTTGACCGTCCATAGGACCTCTTGACCGTCCTTAGGACTTCTTGAGCGTCCTAAGGACTTCTTGACCGTCCATAGGACTTCTTGATCGTCCATAGGACCTCCTGACCGTCCTAAGGACTTCTTGACCGCCCAAATGACTTCTTGACCGTCCTAAGGACTTCTTGATAGTCCTAATGACTACTTGACCGTCCTAAAGACTTCTTGGCCGTCCTGAGGACTTTTTGACCGTCCTAAAGACTTCTTGACCGTCCTAAGTACTTCTTGACCGTCCTAAGGACTTCTTGACCGTCCTAAAGACTTCTTGATAGTCCTAATGACTACTTGACCGTCCTAAAGACTTCTTGGCCGTCCTGAGGACTTTTTGACCGTCCTAAAGACTTCTTGACCGTCCTAAGTACTTCTTGACCGCCCTAAGGACTTCTTGACCGTCCTAAGGACTTCTTGACCGTGCTTAGGACTTCTTGACCGTCCTAAGGACTTCTTTACCGTCCTAAGGACTTCTTGACCGTCCATAGGACCTCTTGACCGTCCATAGGACTTCTTGATCGTCCATAGGACCTCCTGACCGTCCTAAGGACTTCTTGACCGCCCTAAGGACTTCTTGACCGTCCTAAGGACTTCTTGATAGTCCTAATGACTACTTGACCGTCCTAAAGACTTCTTGGCCGTCCTGAGGACTTTTTGACCGTCCTAAAGACTTCTTGACCGTCCTAAGTACTTCTTGACCGTCCTAAGGACTTTTTGACCGTCCTAAAGACTTCTTGATAGTCCTAATGACTACTTGACCGTCCTAAAGACTTCTTGGCCGTCCTGAGGACTTCTTGACCGTCCTAAGGACTTCTTGACCGCCCTAAGGACTTCTTGACCGTCCTAAGGACTTCTTGACCGTGCTTAGGACTTCTTGACCGTGCTTAGGACTTCTTGACCGTCCTAAGGACTTCTTTACCGTCCTAAGGACTTCTTGACCGTCCATAGGACCTCTTGACCGTCCTAAGGACTTCTTGACCGTCCTAAGGACTTCTTGACCGTCCATAGGACTTCTTGATCGTCCATAGGACCTCCTGACCGTCATAAGGACTTGTTGACCGTTTTAAGGACTTCTTGACCGTCCTTAAGACTTCTTGACCTTTCCTAAGGACTTCTTGACCGTCCATAGGACTTCTTGATCGTCCATAGGACTTCTTGATAGTCCTAATGACTACTTTACCGTCTTAAAGACTTCTTGGCCTTCCTGAGGACTTTTTGACCGTCCTAAAGACTTCTTGACCGTCCTAAGTACTTCTTGACCGTCCTAATGACTTCTTGACCGTCCATAGCACTTCTTGACCGCCCTAAGGACTTCTTGACCGTCCTAAGGACTTCTTGACCGTGCTTAGGACTTCTTGACCGTCCTAAGGACTTCTTTACCGTCCTAATGACTTCTTGACCGTCCTAAGGACTTCTTGACCGTCCATAGGACCTCTTGACCGTCCTAAGGACTTCCTGACCGTCCTAAGGACTTCTTGACCGTCCATAGGACTTCTTGATCGTCCATAGGACCTCCTGACCGTCATAAGGACTTGTTGACCGTCCTTAAGACTTCTTGACCTTTCCTAAGGACTTCATACCCGTCCTAAGGACTTCTTGACATTCCTTAGGACTTCTTGAGCGTCCTAAGGACTTCTTGACCGTCCATAGGACCTCTTGACCGTCCTAATGACTTCTTGACCGTCCTAAGGACTTCTTGACCGTCCATAGGACTTCTTGACCGTCCATAGGACCTCTTGATCGTCCATAGGACCTCCTGACCGTCCTAAGGACTTCTTGACCGCCCTAAGGACTTCTTGACCGTCCTAAGGACTTCTTACCCGTCCTAAGGACTTCTTGACCGTCCTTAGGACTTCTTCAGCGTCCTAAGGACTTCTTGACCGTCCTAAGGACTTCTTACCCGTCCTAAGGACTTCTTGACCGTCCTTAGGACTTCTTCAGCGTCCTAAGGACTTCTTGACCGTCCATAGGACCTCCTGACCGTCATAAGGACTTGTTGACCGTCCTTAAGACTTCTTGACCTTTCCTAAGGACTTCATACCCGTCCTAAGGACTTCTTGACATTCCTTAGGACTTCTTGAGCGTCCTAAGGATTTCTTGACCGTCCTTAGGATTTCTTGACCGTCCTAAAGACTTCTTGGCCGTCCTGAGGACTTTTTGACCGTCCTAAAGACTTGTTGAACGTCCTAAGTACTTCTTGACCGTCCTAAGGACTTCTTGACCGTCCATAGGACTTCTTGACCGTCCTAAGGACTTCTTGACCGCCCTAAGGACTTCTTGACCGTCCTAAGGACTTCTTGACCATGCTAAGGACTTCTTGACCGTCCTAAGGACTTCTTGACCATCCTAATGACTTCTTGACCGTCCTAAGGACTTCTTGACCGTCAATAGGACCTCTTGACCGTCCTAAAGACTTCTTGGCCGTCCTGAGGACTTTTTGACCGTCCTAAAGACTTCTTGACCGTCCTAAGTACTTCTTGACCGTCCTAAGGACTTCTTGACCGTCCTAAGCTTTTCTTGACCGTCCATAGGACTTCTTTACCGTCCTTAGGTTTTCTTGACCGTCCTAAAGACTTCTTGGCCGTCCTGAGGACTTTTTGACCGTCCTATAGACTTCTTGACCGTCCTAAGTACTTCTTGACCGTCCTAAGGACTTCTTGACCGTCCATAGGACTTCTTGACCGTCCTAAGGACTACTTGACCGTCCTAAAGACTTCTTGGCCGTCCTAATGACTTCTTGACCGTCCATAGGACCTCTTGACCGTCCATAGTACTTCTTGACCGTCCTAAGGACTTCTTGACCGTCCATAGCACTTCTTGACCGTCCTAAGGACTTCTTGACCGTCCATAGGACCTCTTGACCGTCCTAATGACTTCTTGACCGTCCTAAGGACTTCTTGACCGTCCATAGGACCTCTTGACCGTCCTAAGGACTTCTTGACCGTCCTAAGGACTTCTTGACCGCCCTAAGGACTTCTTGACCGTCCTAAGGACTTCTTGACCGTGCTTAGGACTTCTTGACCGTCCTAAGGACTTCTTTACCGTCCTAATGACTTCTTGACCGTCCTAATGACTTCTTGACCGTCCATAGGACCTCTTGACCGTCCTAAGGACTTCTTGACCGCCCTAAGGACTTCTTGACCGTCCTAAGGACTTCTTGATAGTCCTAATGACTACTTGACCGTCCTAAAGACTTCTTGGCCGTCCTGAGGACTTTTTGACCGTCCTAAAGACTTCTTGACCGTCCTAAGTACTTCTTGACCGTCCTAAGGACTTCTTGACCGTCCTAAGGTTTTCTTGACCGTCCATAGGACTTCTTTACCGTCCTTAGGTTTACTTGACCGTCCTAAAGACTTCTTGGCCGTCCTGAGGACTTTTTGACCGTCCTAAAGACTTCTTGACCGTCCTAAGTACTTCTTGACCGTCCTAAGGACTTCTTGACCGTCCATAGGACTTCTTGACCGTCCTAAGGACTACTTGACCGTCCTAAAGACTTCTTGGCCATCCTAATGACTTCTTGACCGTCCATAGGACCTCTTGTCCGTCCATAGGACTTCTTGACCGTCCATAGGACTTCTTTACCGTCCTTAGGTTTTCTTGACCGTCCTAAAGACTTCTTGGCCGTCCTGAGAACTTTTTGACCGTCCTAAAGACTTCTTGACCGTCCTAAGTACTTCTTGACCGTCCTAAGGACTTCTTGACCGTCCATAGGACTTCTTGACCGTCCTAAGGACTTCTTGACCGCCCTAAGGACTTCTTGACCGTCCTAAGGACTTCTTGACCATGCTAAGGACTTCTTGACCGTCCTAAGGACTTCTTGACCATCCTAATGACTTCTTGACCGTCCTAAGGACTTCTTGACCGTCAATAGGACCTCTTGACCGTCCTAAGGACTTCTTGACCGTCCATAGCACTTCTTGACCGTCCTAAGGACTTCTTGACCGTCCTAAGGACTTCTTGATAGTCCTAATGACTACTTGACCGTCCTAAAGACTTCTTGGCCGTCCTGAGGACTTTTTGACCGTCCTAAAGACTTCTTGACCGTCCTAAGTACTTCTTGACCGTCCTAAGGACTTCTTGACCGTCCTAAGGACTTCTTGACCGTCCATAGGACTTCTTTACCGTCCTTAGGTTTTCTTGACCGTCCTAAAGACTTCTTGGACGTCCTGAGGACTTTTTGACCGTCCTAAAGACTTCTTGACCGTCCTAAGTACTTCTTGACCGTCCTAAGGACTTCTTGACCGTCCATAGGACTTCTTGACCGTCCTAAGGACTACTTGACCGTCCTAAAGACTTCTTGGCCGTCCTAATGACTTCTTGACCGTCCATAGGACCTCTTGACCGTCCATAGGACTTCTTGACCGTCCATAGGACTTCTTTACCGTCCTTAGGTTTTCTTGACCGTCCTAAAGACTTCTTGGCCGTCCTGAGGACTTTTTGACCGTCCTAAAGACTTCTTGACCGTCCTAAGTACTTCTTGACCGTCCTAAGGACTTCTTGACCGTCCATAGGACTTCTTGACCGTCCTAAGGACTTCTTGACCGCCCTAAGGACTTCTTGACCGTCCTAAGGACTTCTTGACCATGCTAAGGACTTCTTGACCGTCCTAAGGACTTCTTGACCATCCTAATGACTTCTTGACCGTCCTTAGGACTTCTTGACCGTCAATAGGACTTCTTGACCGTCCTAAGGACTTCTTGACCGCCCTAAGGACTTCTTGACCGTCCTAAGGACTTCTTGACCGTGCTTAGGACTTCTTGACCGTCCTAAGGACTTCTTGACCGCCCTAAGGACTTCTTGACCGTCCTAAGGACTTCTTGACCGTCCATAGGACTTCTTGACCGTCCTAAGGACTTCTTGACCGCCCTAAGGACTTCTTGACCGTCCTAAGGACTTCTTGACCATGCTAAGGACTTCTTGACCGTCCTAAGGACTTCTTGACCATCCTAATGACTTCTTGACCGTCCTAAGGACTTCTTGACCGTCAATAGGACCTCTTGACCGTCCTAAGGACTTCTTGACCGTCCATAGCACTTCTTGACCGTCCTAAGGACTTCTTGACCGTCCTAAGGACTTCTTGATAGTCCTAATGACTACTTGACCGTCCTAAAGACTTCTTGGCCGTCCTGAGGACTTTTTGACCGTCCTAAAGACTTCTTGACCGTCCTAAGTACTTCTTGACCGTCCTAAGGACTTCTTGACCGTCCTAAGGACTTCTTGACCGTCCATAGGACTTCTTTACCGTCCTTAGGTTTTCTTGACCGTCCTAAAGACTTCTTGGACGTCCTGAGGACTTTTTGACCGTCCTAAAGACTTCTTGACCGTCCTAAGTACTTCTTGACCGTCCTAAGGACTTCTTGACCGTCCATAGGACTTCTTGACCGTCCTAAGGACTACTTGACCGTCCTAAAGACTTCTTGGCCGTCCTAATGACTTCTTGACCGTCCATAGGACCTCTTGACCGTCCATAGGACTTCTTGACCGTCCATAGGACTTCTTTACCGTCCTTAGGTTTTCTTGACCGTCCTAAAGACTTCTTGGCCGTCCTGAGGACTTTTTGACCGTCCTAAAGACTTCTTGACCGTCCTAAGTACTTCTTGACCGTCCTAAGGACTTCTTGACCGTCCATAGGACTTCTTGACCGTCCTAAGGACTTCTTGACCGCCCTAAGGACTTCTTGACCGTCCTAAGGACTTCTTGACCATGCTAAGGACTTCTTGACCGTCCTAAGGACTTCTTGACCATCCTAATGACTTCTTGACCGTCCTTAGGACTTCTTGACCGTCAATAGGACTTCTTGACCGTCCTAAGGACTTCTTGACCGCCCTAAGGACTTCTTGACCGTCCTAAGGACTTCTTGACCGTGCTTAGGACTTCTTGACCGTCCTAAGGACTTCTTTACCGTCCTAATGACTTCTTGACCGTCCTAAGGACATCTTGACCGTCCATAGGACTTCTTGACCGTCCTAAGGACTTCTTGACCGCCCTAAGGACTTCTTGACCGTCCTAAGGACTTCTTGATAGTCCTAATGACTACTTGACCGTCCTAAAGACTTCTTGGCCGTCCTGAGGACTTTTTGACCGTCCTAAAGACTTCTTGACCGTCCTAAGGACTTCTTGACCGTCCATAGCACTTCTTGACCGTCCTAAGGACTTCTTGACCGTCCATAGGACCTCTTGACCGTCCTAATGACTTCTTGACCGTCCTAAGGACTTCTTGACCGTCCATAGGACCTCTTGACCGTCCTAAGGACTTCTTGACCGTCCTAAGGACTTCTTGACCGTCCTGAGGACTTTTTGACCGTCCTAAAGACTTCTTGACCGTCCTAAGTACTTCTTGACCGTCCTAAGGACTTCTTGACCTTCCATAGCACTTCTTGACCGTCCTAACGACTTCTTGACCGTCCATAGGACCTCTTGACCGTCCTAATGACTTCTTGACCGTCCTAAGGACTTCTTGACCGTCCATAGGACCTCTTGACCGTCCTTAGGACTTCTTGACCGTCCTAAGGACTTCTTGACCGTCCATAGGACTTCTTGATCGTCCATAGGACCTCCTGACCGTCCTAATGACTTCTTGACCGTCCTAAGGACTTCTTGACCGTCCATAGGACCTCTTGACCGTCCTAAGGACTTCTTGACCGTCCTAAGGACTTCTTGACCGTCCTTAAGACTTCTTGACCTTTCCTCAGGACGTCCTACCCGTCCTAAGGACTTCTTGACCGTCCTTAGGACTTCTTGAGCGTCTTAAGGACTTCTTGACCGTCCATAGGACCTCTTGACCGTCCTAATGACTTCTTGACCGTCCTAATGACTTCTTGACCGTCCATATGACCTCTTGACCGTCCTTAGGACTTCTTGACCGTCCTAAGGACTTCTTGACCGTCCATAGGACTTCTTGATCGTCCATAGGACCTCCTGACCGTCCTAAGGACTTCTTGACCGCCCTAAGGACTTCTTGACCGTCCTAAGGACTTCTTGATAGTGCTAATGACTACTTGACCGTCCTAAAGACTTCTTGGCCGTCCTGAGGACTTTTTGACCGTCCTAAAGACTTCTTGACCGTCCTAAGGACTTCTTACCCGTCCTAAGGACTTCTTGACCGTCCTTAGGACTTCTTCAGCGTCCTAAGGACTTCTTGACCGTCCATAGGACCTCTTGACTGTCCATAGGACTTCTTGACCGGCCTTAGGATTTCTTGACCGTCCTTAGGATTTCTTGACCGTCCTAAAGACTTCTTGGCCGTCCTGAGGACTTTTTTACCGTCCTAAAGACTTCTTGACCGTCCTAAGTACTTCTTGACCGTCCTAAGGACTTCTTGACCGTGCTTAGGACTTCTTGAACGTCCTAAGGACTTCTTGACCATCCTAATGACTTCTTGACCGTCCTAAGGACTTCTTGTTCGTCAATAGGACCTCTTGACCGTCCTAAGGACTTCTTGACCGTCCATAGGACTTCTTGACCGTCCTAAGGACTTCTTGACCGCCCTAAGGACTTCTTGACCGTCCTAAGGACTTCTTGACCGTGCTTAGGACTTCTTGACCGTCCTAAGGACTTCTTTACCGTCCTAATGACTTCTTGACCGTCCTAAGGACATCTTGACCGTCCATAGGACTTCTTGACCGTCCTAAGGACTTCTTGACCGCCCTAAGGACTTCTTGACCGTCCTAAGGACTTCTTGATAGTCCTAATGACTACTTGACCGTCCTAAGGACTTCTTGACCGTCCATAGGACCTCTTGACCGTCCTAAGGACTTCTTGACCGTCCTAAGGACTTCTTGACCGTCCTGAGGACTTTTTGACCGTCCTAAAGACTTCTTGACCGTCCTAAGTACTTCTTGACCGTCCTAAGGACTTCTTGACCTTCCATAGCACTTCTTGACCGTCCTAACGACTTCTTGACCGTCCATAGGACCTCTTGACCGTCCTAATGACTTCTTGACCGTCCTAAGGACTTCTTGACCGTCCATAGGACCTCTTGACCGTCCTTAGGACTTCTTGACCGTCCTGAGGACTTTTTGACCGTCCTAAAGACTTCTTGACCGTCCTAAGGACTTCTTGACCGTCCATAGCACTTCTTGACCGTCCTAAGGACTTCTTGACCGTCCATAGGACCTCTTGACCGTCCTAATGACTTCTTGACCGTCCTAAGGACTTCTTGACCGTCCATAGGACCTCTTGACCGTCCTAAGGACTTCTTGACCGTCCTAAGGACTTCTTGACCGTCCTGAGGACTTTTTGACCGTCCTAAAGACTTCTTGACCGTCCTAAGTACTTCTTGACCGTCCTAAGGACTTCTTGACCTTCCATAGCACTTCTTGACCGTCCTAACGACTTCTTGACCGTCCATAGGACCTCTTGACCGTCCTAATGACTTCTTGACCGTCCTAAGGACTTCTTGACCGTCCATAGGACCTCTTGACCGTCCTTAGGACTTCTTGACCGTCCTAAGGACTTCTTGACCGTCCATAGGACTTCTTGATCGTCCATAGGACCTCCTGACCGTCCTAATGACTTCTTGACCGTCCATAGGACCTCTTGACCGTCCTAAGGACTTCTTGACCGTCCTAAGGACTTCTTGACCGTCCTTAAGACTTCTTGACCTTTCCTAAGGACGTCCTACCCGTCCTAAGGACTTCTTGACCGTCCTTAGGACTTCTTGAGCGTCCTAAGGACTTCTTGACCGTCCATAGGACCTCTTGACCGTCCTAATGACTTCTTGACCGTCCTAATGACTTCTTGACCGTCCATATGACCTCTTGACCGTCCTTAGGACTTCTTGACCGTCCTAAGGACTTCTTGACCGTCCATAGGACTTCTTGATCGTCCATAGGACCTCCTGACCGTCCTAAGGACTTCTTGACCGCCCTAAGGACTTCTTGACCGTCCATAGGACTTCTTGATCGTCCATAGGACCTCCTGACCGTCCTAAGGACTTCTTGACCGTCCTGAGGACTTTTTGACCGTCCTAAAGACTTCTTGACCGTCCTAAGGACTTCTTACCCGTCCTAAGGACTTCTTGACCGTCCTTAGGACTTCTTCAGCGTCCTAAGGACTTCTTGACCGTCCATAGGACCTCTTGACTGTCCATAGGACTTCTTGACCGGCCTTAGGATTTCTTGACCGTCCTTAGGATTTCTTGACCGTCCTAAAGACTTCTTGGCCGTCCTGAGGACTTTTTTACCGTCCTAAAGACTTCTTGACCGTCCTAAGTACTTCTTGACCGTCCTAAGGACTTCTTGACCGTGCTTAGGACTTCTTGAACGTCCTAAGGACTTCTTGACCATCCTAATGACTTCTTGACCGTCCTAAGGACTTCTTGTTCGTCAATAGGACCTCTTGACCGTCCTAAGGACTTCTTGACCGTCCATAGGACTTCTTTACCGTCCTTAGGTTTTCTTGACCGTCCTAAAGACTTCTTGGCCGTCCTGAGGACTTTTTGACCGTCCTAAAGACTTCTTGACCGTCCTTAGTACTTCTTGACCGTCCTAAGGACTTCTTGACCGTCCATAGGACTTCTTGACCGTCCTAAGGACTTCTTGACCGCCCTAAGGACTTCTTGACCGTCCTAAGGACTTCTTGACCGTCCTAAGGACTTCTTGACCATCCTAATGACTTCTTGACCGTCCTAAGGACTTCTTGACCGTCCTAAGGACTTCTTGACCGTCAATAGGACCTCTTGACCGTTCTAAGGACTTCTTGACCGTCCATAGCACTTCTTGACCGTCCTAAGGACTTCTTGACCGTCCTAAGGACTTCTTGACCGCCCTAAGGACTTCTTGACCGTCCTAAGGACTTCTTGACCGTGCTTAGGACTTCTTGACCTTTCTAAGGACTTCTTTATCGTCCTAATGACTTCTTGACCGTCCTAAGGACTTCTTGACCGTCCATAGGACCTCTTGACCGTCCTAAGGACTTCTTGACCGTCCTAAGGACTTGTTGACCGTCCATAGGACTTCTTGATCGTCCATAGGACCTCCTGACCGTCATAAGGACTTGTTGACCGTCCTTAAGACTTCTTGACCTTTCCTAAGGACTTCATACCCGTCCTAAGGACTTCTTGACATTCCTTAGGACTTCTTGAGCGTCCTAAGGACTTCTTGACCGTCCAAAGGACCTCTTGACCGTCCTAATGACTTCTTGACCGTCCTAAGGACTTCTTGACCGTCCTTAGGACCTCTTGACCGTCCTTAGGACTTCTTGACCGTCCTAAGGACTTCTTGACCGTCCATAGGATTTCTTGATCGTCCATAGGACCTCCTGACCGTCCTAAGGACTTCTTGACCGCCCTAAGGACTTCTTGACCGTCCTAAGGACTTCTTACCCGTCCTAAGGACTTCTTGACCGTCCTTAGGACTTCTTCAGCGTCCTAAGGACTTCTTGTCCGTCCATAGGACCTCTTGACTGTCCATAGGACTTCTTGACCGGCCTTAGGATTTCTTGACCGTCCTTAGGATTTCTTGACCGTCCTAAAGACTTCTTGGCCGTCCTGAGGACTTTTTGACCGTCCTAAAGTCTTCTTGACCGTCCTAAGTACTTCTTGACCGTCCTAAGGACTTTTTGACCGCCCTAAGGACTTTTTGACCGTCCTAAGGACTTCTTGACCGTGCTAAGGACTTCTTGACCGTCCTAAGGACTTCTTGACCATCCTAATGACTTCTTGACCGTCCTAAGGACTTCTTGACCGTCAATAGGACCTCTTGACCGTCCTAAGGACTTCTTGACCGTCCATAGGACTTCTTTACCGTCCTTAGGTTTTCTTGACCGTCCTAAAGACTTCTTGGCCGTCCTGAGGACTTTTTGACCATCCTAATGACTTCTTGACCGTCCTAAGGACTTCTTGACCGTCAATAGGACTTCTTGACCGTCCATCGGACTTCTTGACCGTCCTAAGGACTTCTTGACCGTCCATAGGACCTCTTGACCGTCCTTAGGACTTCTTGACCGTCCTAAGGACTTCTTGACCGTCCATAGGATTTCTTGATCGTCCATAGGACCTCCTGACCGTCCTAAGGACTTCTTGAACGCCCTAAGGACTTCTTGACCGTCCTAAGGACTTCTTACCCGTCCTAAGGACTTCTTGACCGTCCTTAGGACTTCTTCAGCGTCCTAAGAACTTCTTGACCGTCCATAGGACCTCTTGACTGTCCATAGGACTTCTTGACCGGCCTTAGGATTTCTTGACCGTCCTTAGGATTTCTTGACCGTCCTAAAGACTTCTTGGCCGTCCTGAGGACTTTTTGACCGTCCTAAAGACTTCTTGACCGTCTTAAGTACTTCTTGACCGTCCTAAGGACTTCTTGACCGTCCATAGGACTTCTTGACCGTCCTAAGGACTTCTTGACCGCCCTTAGGACTTCTTGACCGTCCTAAGGACTTCTTGACCGTGCTAAGGACTTCTTGACCGTCATAAGGACTTCTTGACCATCCTAATGACTTCTTGACCGTCCTAAGGACTTCTTGACCGTCAATAGGACCTCTTGACCGTCCTAAGGACTTCTTAACCGTCCATAGGACTTCTTTACCGTCCTAAGGACTTCTTGACCGTCCATAGGACTTCTTTACCGTCCTTAGGATTTCTTGACCGTCCTTAGGACTTCTTGACCGTCCTAAAGACTTCTTGACCGTCCTTAGTACTTCTTGACCGTCCTAAAGACTTCTTGACCGTCCTAAGTACTTCTTGACCGTCCTAAGTACTTCTTAACCGTCCTAAGGACTTCTTGATAGTCCTAATGACTACTTGACCGTCCTAAAGACTTCTTGGCCGTCCTGAGGACTTTTTGACCGTCCTAAAGACTTCTTGACCGTCCAAAAATGAACTTGACCGTCCTAAGGACTTCTTGACCGTCCATAGCACTTCTTGACCGTCCTAAGGACTTCTTGACCGTCCTAAGGACTTCTTGACCGCCCTAAGGACTTCTTGACCGTCCTAAGGACTTCTTGACCGTGCTTAGGACTTCTTGACCGTCCATAGGACTTCTTGATCGTCCATATGACCTCCTGACCGTCATAAGGACTTGTTGACCGTCCTAAGGACTTTTTGACCGTCTTTAGCACTTCTTAACCGTCCTAAGGACTTCTTGACCGTCCATAGGACCTCTTGACCGTCCTAGGGAATTCTTGAACGTCAATAGGACATCTTGACCGTCCTAAGGACTTCTTGACCGTCCTAAGGTCTTCTTGACAGTCCTAAGGACTTCTTGACCGTCCTAAGTACTTATTGACAGACCTAAGGACTTCTTGACCGTCCTAAGGACTTCTTGACCGTTTTTAATGACTACTTGACCGTCCTAAAGACTTCTTGACCGTCCTAAGGACTTCTTGACCGTCCTAGGGACCTATTTACCGTCCTAATGACTACTTGACCGTCCTTAGGACTTCTTGACCGTCCTAAGGATTTCTTGACCGTCCTAATGACTACTTGACCGTCCTTAGGACTTCTTTACCGTCCTTAGGATTTCTTGACCGTCCTTAGGACTTCTTGACCGTCCTAAAGACTTCTTGACCGTCCTTAGTACTTCTTGACCGTCCTAAAGACTTCTTGACCGTCCTAAGTACTTCTTGACCGTCCTAAGTACTTCTTAACCGTCCTAAGGACTTCTTGATAGTCCTAATGACTACTTGACCGTCCTAAAGACTTCTTGGCCGTCCTGAGGACTTTTTGACCGTCCTAAAGACTTCTTGACCGTCCAAAAATGAACTTGACCGTCCTAAGGACTTCTTGACCGTCCATAGCACTTCTTGACCGTCCTAAGGACTTCTTGACCGTCCTAAGGACTTCTTGACCGCCCTAAGGACTTCTTGACCGTCCTAAGGACTTCTTGACCGTGCTTAGGACTTCTTGACCGTCCATAGGACTTCTTGATCGTCAATATGACCTCCTGACCGTCATAAGGACTTGTTGACCGTCCTAAGGACTTTTTGACCGTCTTTAGCACTTCTTAACCGTCCTAAGGACTTCTTGACCGTCCATAGGACCTCTTGACCGTCCTAGGGAATTCTTGAACGTCAATAGGACATCTTGACCGTCCTAAGGACTTCTTGACCGTCCTAAGGTCTTCTTGACAGTCCTAAGGACTTCTTGACCGTCCTAAGTACTTATTGACAGACCTAAGGACTTCTTGACCGTCCTAAGGACTTCTTGACCGTTTTTAATGACTACTTGACCGTCCTAAAGACTTCTTGACCGTCCTAAGGACTTCTTGACCGTCCTAGGGACCTATTTACCGTCCTAATGACTACTTGACCGTCCTTAGGACTTCTTGACCGTCCTAAGGATTTCTTGACCGTCCTAATGACTACTTGACCGTCCTAAAGACTGCTTGATCATCCATAGGACTTCTTGACCGTCCTAAGGACTTCTTGACCGTCAATAGGACTTCTAGACCGTCCTAAGTACTTCTTGACCGTCCTAATGACTACTTGACCGTCCTAAAGACTACATGACCGTCCTAAGGACTTCTTGACCGTCCATAGGACCTCTTGACCGTCCTTAGGACTTCTTGACCGTCCTAAGGACTTCTTGACCGTCCATAGGATTTCTTGATCGTCCATAGGACCTCCTGACCGTCCTAAGGACTTCTTGAACGCCCTAAGGACTTCTTGACCGTCCTAAGGACTTCTTACCCGTCCTAAGGACTTCTTGACCGTCCTTAGGACTTCTTCAGCGTCCTAAGAACTTCTTGACCGTCCATAGGACCTCTTGACTGTCCATAGGACTTCTTGACCGGCCTTAGGATTTCTTGACCGTCCTTAGGATTTCTTGACCGTCCTAAAGACTTCTTGGCCGTCCTGAGGACTTTTTGACCGTCCTAAAGACTTCTTGACCGTCTTAAGTACTTCTTGACCGTCCTAAGGACTTCTTGACCGTCCATAGGACTTCTTGACCGTCCTAAGGACTTCTTGACCGCCCTTAGGACTTCTTGACCGTCCTAAGGACTTCTTGACCGTGCTAAGGACTTCTTGACCGTCATAAGGACTTCTTGACCATCCTAATGACTTCTTGACCGTCCTAAGGACTTCTTGACCGTCAATAGGACCTCTTGACCGTCCTAAGGACTTCTTAACCGTCCATAGGACTTCTTTACCGTCCTAAGGACTTCTTGACCGTCCATAGGACTTCTTTACCGTCCTTAGGATTTCTTGACCGTCCTTAGGACTTCTTGACCGTCCTAAAGACTTCTTGACCGTCCTTAGTACTTCTTGACCGTCCTAAAGACTTCTTGACCGTCCTAAGTACTTCTTGACCGTCCTAAGTACTTCTTAACCGTCCTAAGGACTTCTTGATAGTCCTAATGACTACTTGACCGTCCTAAAGACTTCTTGGCCGTCCTGAGGACTTTTTGACCGTCCTAAAGACTTCTTGACCGTCCAAAAATGAACTTGACCGTCCTAAGGACTTCTTGACCGTCCATAGCACTTCTTGACCGTCCTAAGGACTTCTTGACCGTCCTAAGGACTTCTTGACCGCCCTAAGGACTTCTTGACCGTCCTAAGGACTTCTTGACCGTGCTTAGGACTTCTTGACCGTCCATAGGACTTCTTGATCGTCCATATGACCTCCTGACCGTCATAAGGACTTGTTGACCGTCCTAAGGACTTTTTGACCGTCTTTAGCACTTCTTAACCGTCCTAAGGACTTCTTGACCGTCCATAGGACCTCTTGACCGTCCTAGGGAATTCTTGAACGTCAATAGGACATCTTGACCGTCCTAAGGACTTCTTGACCGTCCTAAGGTCTTCTTGACAGTCCTAAGGACTTCTTGACCGTCCTAAGTACTTATTGACAGACCTAAGGACTTCTTGACCGTCCTAAGGACTTCTTGACCGTTTTTAATGACTACTTGACCGTCCTAAAGACTTCTTGACCGTCCTAAGGACTTCTTGACCGTCCTAGGGACCTATTTACCGTCCTAATGACTACTTGACCGTCCTTAGGACTTCTTGACCGTCCTAAGGATTTCTTGACCGTCCTAATGACTACTTGACCGTCCTTAGGACTTCTTTACCGTCCTTAGGATTTCTTGACCGTCCTTAGGACTTCTTGACCGTCCTAAAGACTTCTTGACCGTCCTTAGTACTTCTTGACCGTCCTAAAGACTTCTTGACCGTCCTAAGTACTTCTTGACCGTCCTAAGTACTTCTTAACCGTCCTAAGGACTTCTTGATAGTCCTAATGACTACTTGACCGTCCTAAAGACTTCTTGGCCGTCCTGAGGACTTTTTGACCGTCCTAAAGACTTCTTGACCGTCCAAAAATGAACTTGACCGTCCTAAGGACTTCTTGACCGTCCATAGCACTTCTTGACCGTCCTAAGGACTTCTTGACCGTCCTAAGGACTTCTTGACCGCCCTAAGGACTTCTTGACCGTCCTAAGGACTTCTTGACCGTGCTTAGGACTTCTTGACCGTCCATAGGACTTCTTGATCGTCCATATGACCTCCTGACCGTCATAAGGACTTGTTGACCGTCCTAAGGACTTTTTGACCGTCTTTAGCACTTCTTAACCGTCCTAAGGACTTCTTGACCGTCCATAGGACCTCTTGACCGTCCTAGGGAATTCTTGAACGTCAATAGGACATCTTGACCGTCCTAAGGACTTCTTGACCGTCCTAAGGTCTTCTTGACAGTCCTAAGGACTTCTTGACCGTCCTAAGTACTTATTGACAGACCTAAGGACTTCTTGACCGTCCTAAGGACTTCTTGACCGTTTTTAATGACTACTTGACCGTCCTAAAGACTTCTTGACCGTCCTAAGGACTTCTTGACCGTCCTAGGGACCTATTTACCGTCCTAATGACTACTTGACCGTCCTTAGGACTTCTTGACCGTCCTAAGGATTTCTTGACCGTCCTAATGACTACTTGACCGTCCTAAAGACTGCTTGATCATCCATAGGACTTCTTGACCGTCCTAAGGACTTCTTGACCGTCAATAGGACTTCTAGACCGTCCTAAGTACTTCTTGACCGTCCTAATGACTACTTGACCGTCCTAAAGACTACATGACCGTCCTAAAGACTTCTTGACCGTCTAAAGGACTTCTTGACCGTCTTAAGGAATTCTTGACCGTCATAAGAATTTCTTGACCATCCTAAGGACTTCTTTACCGTCATAAGGACTTCTTGAGCGTCCTAATGACTACTTGACCGTCCTAAGGACTTCTTGACCGTCTTTAGGACTTCTTGACTGTCCATAGGACCTCTTGACCATCCTAAGGACTTCTTGACCGTCCTAAGGACTTCTTGACCGTCCTTAGGACTTCTTGACCGTCCTAAGGACTTCTTGACCGTCCATACAACTTCTAGACCGTCCATAGGACCTCTTGACCGTCCTAATGACTTCTTGACCGTCCTAAGGACTTCTTGACCGTCCATAGGACCTCTTGACCGTCCTTAGGACTTCTTGACCGTCCTAAGGACTTCTTGACCGTCCATAGGATTTCTTGATCGTCCATAGGACCTCCTGACCGTCCTAAGGACTTCTTGACCGCCCTAAGGACTTCTTGACCGTCCTAAGGACTTCTTACCCGTCCTAAGGACTTCTTGACCGTCCTTAGGACTTCTTCAGCGTCCTAAGGACTTCTTGACCGTCCATAGGACCTCTTGACTGTCCATAGGACTTCTTGACCGGCCTTAGGATTTCTTGACCGTCCTTAGGATTTCTTGACCGTCCTAAAGACTTCTTGGCCGTCCTGAGGACTTTTTGACCGTCCTAAAGTCTTCTTGACCGTCCTAAGTACTTCTTGACCGTCCTAAGGACTTCTTGACCGTCCATAGGACTTCTTGACCGTCCTAAGGACTTCTTGACCGCCCTAAGGACTTCTTGACCGTCCTAAGGACTTCTTGACCGTGCTAAGGACTTCTTGACCGTCCTAAGGACTTCTTGACCATCCTATTGACTTCTTGACCGTCCTAAGAACTTCTTGACCGTCCATAGGACTTCTTGACCGCCCTAAGGACTTCTTGACCGTCCTAAGGACTTCTTGACCGTGCTAAGGACTTCTTGACCGTCCTAAGGACTTCTTGACCATCCTAATGACTTCTTGACCGTCCTAAGGACTTCTTGACCGTCCATAGGACTTCTTGACCGTCCTAAGGACTTCTTGACCGTCCATAGGACTTCTTTACCGTCCTGAGGACTTTTTGACCGTCCTAAAGACTTCTTGACCGTCCTAAGTACTTCTTGACCGTCCTAAGGACTTCTTGACCGTCCATAGGACTTCTTGACCGTCCTAAGGACTTCTTGACCGCCCTAAGGACTTCTTGACCGTCCTAAGGACTTCTTGACCGTGCTAAGGACTTCTTGACCGTCCTAAGGACTTCTTGACCGTCCTAAGGACTTCTTGATAGTCCTAATGACTACTTGACCGTCCTAAAGACTTCTTGGCCGTCCTGAGGACTTTTTGACCGTCCTAAAGACTTCTTGACCGTCCAAAAATGAACTTGACCGTCCTAAGGACTTCTTGACCGTCCATAGCACTTCTTGACCGTCCTAAGGACTTCTTGACCGTCCTAAGGACTTCTTGACCGCCCTAAGGACTTCTTGACCGTCCTAAGGACTTCTTGACCGTGCTTAGGACTTCTTGACCGTCCTAAGGACTTCTTGACCGTCCATAGGACTTCTTGATCGTCCATATGACCTCCTGACCGTCATAAGGACTTGTTGACCGTCCTAAGGACTTTTTGACCGTCTTTAGCACTTCTTAACCGTCCTAAGGACTTCTTGACCGTCCATAGGACCTCTTGACCGTCCTAGGGAATTCTTGAACGTCAATAGGACATCTTGACCGTCCTAAGGACTTCTTGACCGTCCTAAGGTCTTCTTGACAGTCCTAAGGACTTCTTGACCGTCCTAAGTACTTATTGACAGACCTAAGGACTTCTTGACCGTCCTAAGGACTTCTTGACCGTCCTAGGGACCTATTTACCGTCCTAATGACTACTTGACCGTCCTGAAGACTTCTTGACCGTCCTAAGGACTTCTTGACCGTCCTAGGGACCTATTTACCGTCCTAATGACTACTTGACCGTCCTTAGGACTTCTTGACCGTCCTAAGGATTTCTTGACCGTCCTAATGACTACTTGACCGTCCTAAAGACTTCTTGATCATCCATAGGACTTCTTGACCGTCCATAGGACTTCTTGACCGTCCATAGGACTTCTTGACCGTCCAAAGGACTTCTTGACCGTCCTAAGGACTTCTTGACCGTCAATAGGACTTCTAGACCGTCCTAAGTACTTCTTGAACGTCCTTAGGACCTCTTGACCGTCCTAAGGACTTCTTGACCGTCCTAAGGACTTCTTGACCGTCCTAATGACTACTTGACCGTCCTAAAGACTACATGACCGTCCTAAAGACTTCTTGACCGTCTAAAGGACTTCTTGACCGTCTTAAGGAATTCTTGACCGTCATAAGAATTTCTTGACCATCCTAAGGACTTCTTTACCGTCATAAGGACTTCTTGAGCGTCCTAATGACTACTTGACCGTCCTAAGGACTTCTTGACCGTCTTTAGGACTTCTTGACTGTCCATAGGACCTCTTGACCATCCTAAGGACTTCTTGACCGGCCTAAGGACTTCTTGACCGTCCTTAGTACTTCTTGACCGTCCTAAGGACTTCTTAACCGTCCATACAACTTCTAGACCGTCCATAGGACCTCTTGACCGTCCTAATGACTTCTTGACAGTCCTAAGGACTTCTTGACCGTCCATAGGACCTCTTGACCGTCCTTATGACTTCTTGACCGTCCTAAGGACTTCTTGACCGTCCATAGGATTTCTTGATCGTCCATAGGACCTCCTGACCGTCCTAAGGACTTCTTTACCGCCCTAAGGACTTCTTGACCGTCCTAAGGACTTCTTACCCGTCCTAAGGACTTCTTGACCGTCCTTAGGACTTCTTCAGCGTCCTAAGGACTTCTTGACCGTCCATAGGACCTCTTGACTGTCCATAGGACTTCTTGACCGGCCTTAGGATTTCTTGACCGTCCTTAGGATTTCTTGACCGTCCTAAAGACTTCTTGGCCGTCCTGAGGACTTTTTGACCGTCCTAAAGTCTTCTTGACCGTCCTAAGTACTTCTTGACCGTCCTAAGGACTTCTTGACCGTCCATAGGACTTCTTGACCGTCCTAAGGACTTCTTGACCGCCCTAAGGACTTCTTGACCGTCCTAAGGACTTCTTGACCGTGCTAAGGACTTCTTGACCGTCCTAAGGACTTCTTGACCATCCTAATGACTTCTTGACCGTCCTAAGGACTTCTTGACCGTCCATAGGACTTCTTGACCGTCCTAAGGACTTCTTGACCGTCCATAGGACTTCTTTACCGTCCTTAGATTTTCTTGACCGTCCTAAAGACTTCTTGGCCGTCCTGACGACTTTTTGACCGTCCTAAAGACTTCTTGACCGTCCTAAGTACTTCTTGACCGTCCTAAGGACTTCTTGACCGTCCATAGGACTTCTTGACCGTCCTAAGGACTTCTTGACCGCCCTAAGGACTTCTTGACCGTCCTAAGGACTTCTTGACCGTGCTAAGGACTTCTTGACCGTCCTAAGGACTTCTTGACCGTCCTAAGGACTTCTTGACCATCCTAATGACTTCTTGACCGTCCTAAGGACTTCTTGACCGTCCTAAGGACTTCTTGACCGTCAATAGGACCTCTTGACCGTCCTAAGGACTTCTTGACCGTCCATAGCACTTCTTGACCGTCCTAAGGACTTCTTGACCGTCCTAAGGACTTCTTGACCGCCCTAAGGACTTCTTGACCGTCCTAAGGACTTCTTGACCGTGCTTAGGACTTCTTGACCTTTCTAAGGACTTCTTTACCGTCCTAATGACTTCTTGACCGTCCTAAGGACTTCTTGACCGTCCATAGGACCTCTTGACCGTCCTAAGGACTTCTTGACCGTCCTAAGGACTTCTTGACCGTCCATAGGACTTCTTGATCGTCCATAGGACCTCCTGACCGTCATAAGGACTTGTTGACCGTCCTTAAGACTTCTTGACCTTTCCTAAGGACTTCATACCCGTCCTAAGGACTTCTTGACATTCCTTAGGACTTCTTGAGCGTCCTAAGGACTTCTTGACCGTCCATAGGACCTCTTGACCGTCCTAATGACTTCTTGACCGTCCTAAGGACTTCTTGACCGTCCTTAGGACCTCTTGACCGTCCTTAGGACTTCTTGACCGTCCTAAGGACTTCTTGACCGTCCATAGGATTTCTTGATCGTCCATAGGACCTCCTGACCGTCCTAAGGACTTCTTGACCGCCCTAAGGACTTCTTGACCGTCCTAAGGACTTCTTACCCGTCCTAAGGACTTCTTGACCGTCCTTAGGACTTCTTCAGCGTCCTAAGGACTTCTTGTCCGTCCATAGGACCTCTTGACTGTCCATAGGACTTCTTGACCGGCCTTAGGATTTCTTGACCGTCCTTAGGATTTCTTGACCGTCCTAAAGACTTCTTGGCCGTCCTGAGGACTTTTTGACCGTCCTAAAGTCTTCTTGACCGTCCTAAGTACTTCTTGACCGTCCTAAGGACTTTTTGACCGCCCTAAGGACTTTTTGACCGTCCTAAGGACTTCTTGACCGTTCTAAGGACTTCTTGACCGTCCTAAGGACTTCTTGACCATCCTAATGACTTCTTGACCGTCCTAAGGACTTCTTGACCGTCAATAGGACCTCTTGACCGTCCTAAGGACTTCTTGACCGTCCATAGGACTTCTTTACCGTCCTTAGGTTTTTTTGACCGTCCTAAAGACTTCTTGGCCGTCCTGAGGACTTTTTGACCGTCCTAAAGACTTCTTGACCGTCCTAAGTACTTCTTGACCGTCCTAAGGACTTCTTGACCGTCCATCGGACTTCTTGACCGTCCTAAGAACTTCTTGACCGTCCATAGGACCTCTTGACCGTCCTTAGGACTTCTTGACCGTCCTAAGGACTTCTTGACCGTCCATAGGATTTCTTGATCGTCCATAGGACCTCCTGACCGTCCTAAGGACTTCTTGACCGCCCTAAGGACTTCTTGACCGTCCTAAGGACTTCTTACCCGTCCTAAGGACTTCTTGACCGTCCTTAGGACTTCTTCAGCGTCCTAAGGACTTCTTGACCGTCCATAGGACCTCTTGACTGTCCATAGGACTTCTTGACCGGCCTTAGGATTTCTTGACCGTCCTTAGGATTTCTTGACCGTCCTAAAGACTTCTTGGCCGTCCTGAGGACTTTTTGACCGTCCTAAAGTCTTCTTGACCGTCCTAAGTACTTCTTGACCGTCCTAAGGACTTCTTGACCGTCCATAGGACTTCTTGACCGTCCTAAGGACTTCTTGACCGCCCTAAGGACTTCTTGACCGTCCTAAGGACTTCTTGACCGTGCTAAGGACTTCTTGACCGTCCTAAGGACTTCTTGACCATCCTAATGACTTCTTGACCGTCCTAAGGACTTCTTGACCGTCAATAGGACCTCTTGACCGTCCTAAGGACTTCTTGACCGTCCATAGGACTTCTTTACCGTCCTTAGGTTTTCTTGACCGTCCTAAAGACTTCTTGGCCGTCCTGAGGACTTTTTGACCGTCCTAAGGACTTCTTGACCGTCCATAGGACTTCTTGACCGTCCTAAGGACTTCTTGACCGCCCTAAGGACTTCTTGACCGTCCTAAGGACTTCTTGACCGTGCTAAGGACTTCTTGACCGTCCTAAGGACTTCTTGACCATCCTAATGACTTCTTGACCGTCCTAAGGACTTCTTGACCGTCAATAGGACCTCCTGACCGTCATAAGGACTTGTTGACCGTCCTAAGGACTTTTTGAGCGTCTTTAGCACTTCTTAACCGTCCTAAGGACTTCTTGACCGTCCATAGGACCTCTTGACCGTCCTAGGGAATTCTTGAACGTCAATAGGACATCTTGACCGTCCTAAGGACTTCTTGACCGTCCTAAGGTCTTCTTGACAGTCCTAAGGACTTCTTGACCGTCCTAAGTACTTATAGACAGACCTAAGGACTTCTTGACCGTCCTAAGGACTTCTTGACCGTTTTTAATGACTACTTGACCGTCCTAAAGACTTCTTGACCGTCCTAAGGACTTCTTGACCGTCCTAGGGACCTATTTACCGTCCTAATGACTACTTGACCGTCCTTAGGACTTCTTGACCGTCCTAAGGATTTCTTGACCGTCCTAATGACTACTTGACCGTCCTAAAGACTTCTTGATCATCCATAGGACTTCTTGACCGTCCATAGGACTTCTTGACCGTCCATAGGACTTCTTGACCGTCCAAAGGACTTCTTGACCGTCCTAAGGACATCTTGACCGTCAATAGGACTTCTAGACCGTCCTAAGTACTTCTTGAACGTCCTTAGGACCTCTTGACCGTCCTAAGGACTTCTTGAGCGTCCTAAGGACTTCTTGACCGTCCTAATGACTACTTGACCGTCCTAAAGACTACATGACCGTCCTAAAGACTTCTTGACCGTCTAAAGGACTTCTTGACCGTCTTAAGGAATTCTTGACCGTCATAAGAATTTCTTGACCATCCTAAGGACTTCTTTACCGTCATAAGGACTTCTTGAGCGTCCTAATGACTACTTGACCGTCCTTAGGACTTCTTGACCGTCCTAAGGACTTCTTGACCGTCCATACAACTTCTAGACCGTCCATAGGACCTCTTGACCGTCCTAATGACTTCTTGACCGTCCTAAGGACTTCTTGACCGTCCATAGGACCTCTTGACCGTCCTTAGGACTTCTTGACCGTCCTAAGGACTTCTTGACCGTCCATAGGATTTCTTGATCGTCCATAGGACCTCCTGACCGTCCTAAGGACTTCTTGACCGCCCTAAGGACTTCTTGACCGTCCTAAGGACTTCTTACCCGTCCTAAGGACTTCTTGACCGTCCTTACGACTTCTTCAGCGTCCTAAGGACTTCTTGACCGTCCATAGGACCTCTTGACTGTCCATAGGACTTCTTGACCGGCCTTAGGATTTCTTGACCGTCCTTAGGATTTCTTGACCGTCCTAAAGACTTCTTGGCCGTCCTGAGGACTTTTTGACCGTCCTAAAGTCTTCTTGACCGTCCTAAGTACTTCTTGACCGTCCTAAGGACTTCTTGACCGTCCATAGGACTTCTTGACCGTCCTAAGGACTTCTTGACCGCCCTAAGGACTTCTTGACCGTCCTAAGGACTTCTTGACCGTGCTAAGGACTTCTTGACCGTCCTAAGGACTTCTTGACCATCCTAATGACTTCTTGACCGTCCTAAGGACTTCTTGACCGTCCATAGGACTTCTTGACCGTCCTAAGGACTTCTTGACCGTCCATAGGACTTCTTTACCGTCCTTAGGTTTTCTTGACCGTCCTAAAGACTTCTTGGCCGTCCTGAGGACTTTTTGACCGTCCTAAAGACTTCTTGACCGTCCTAAGTACTTCTTGACCGTCCTAAGGACTTCTTGACCGTCCATAGGACTTCTTGACCGTCCTAAGGACTTCTTGACCGCCCTAAGGACTTCTTGACCGTCCTAAGGACTTCTTGACCGTGCTAAGGACTTCTTGACCGTCCTAAGGACTTCTTGACCTTGCTTAGGACTTCTTGACCGTCCTAAGGACTTCTTTACCGTCCTAATGACTTCTTGACCGTCCTAAGGACTTCTTGACCGTCCATAGGACCTCTTGACCGTCCTAAGGACTTGTTGACCGTCCTTAAGACTTCTTGACCTTTCCTAAGGACTTCATACCCGTCCTAAGGACTTCTTGACATTCCTTAGGACTTCTTGAGCGTCCTAAGGACTTCTTGACCGTCCACAGGACCTCTTGACCGTCCTAATGACTTCTTGACCGTCCTAAGGACTTCTTGACCGTCCATAGGACCTCTTGACCGTCCTTAGGACTTCTTGACCGTCCTAAGGACTTCTTGACCGTCCATAGGATTTCTTGATCGTCCATAGGACCTCCTGACCGTCCTAAGGACTTCTTGACCGCCCTAAGGACTTCTTGACCGTCCTAAGGACTTCTTACCCGTCCTAAGGACTTCTTGACCGTCCCTAGGACTTCTTCAGCGTCCTAAGGACTTCTTGACCGTCCATAGGACCACTTGACTGTACATAGGACTTCTTGACCGGCCTTAGGATTTCTTGACCGTCCTTAGGATTTCTTGACCGTCCTAAAGACTTCTTGGCCGTCCTGAGGACTTTTTGACCGTCCTAAAGTCTTCTTGACCGTCCTAAGTACTTCTTGACCGTCCTAAGGACTTCTTGACCGTCCATAGGACTTCTTGACCGTCCTAAGGACTTCTTGACCGCCCTAAGGACTTCTTGACCGTCCTAAGGACTTCTTGACCGTGCTAAGGACTTCTTGACCGTCCTAAGGACTTCTTGACCATCCTAATGACTTCTTGACCGTCCTAAGGACTTCTTGACCGTCAATAGGACCTCTTGACCGTCCTAAGGACTTCTTGACCGTCCATAGGACTTCTTTACCGTCCTTAGGTTTTCTTGACCGTCCTAAAGACTTCTTGGCCGTCCTGAGGACTTTTTGACCGTCCTAAAGACTTCTTGACCGTCCTAAGAACTTCTTGACCGTCCTAAGGACTTCTTGACCGTCCATAGGACTTCTTGACCGTCCTAAGGACTTCTTGACCGTCCATAGGACCTCTTGACCGTCCTTAGGACTTCTTGACCGTCCTAAGGACTTCTTGACCGTCCATAGGATTTCTTGATCGTCCATAGGACCTCCTGACCGTCCTAAGGACTTCTTGACCGCCCTAAGGACTTCTTGACCGTCCTAAGGACTTCTTACCCGTCCTAAGGACTTCTTGACCGTCCTTAGGACTTCTTCAGCGTCCTAAGGACTTCTTGACCGTCCATAGGACCTCTTGACTGTCCATAGGACTTCTTGACCAGCCTTAGGATTTCTTGACCGTCCTTAGGATTTCTTGACCGTCCTAAAGACTTCTTGGCCGTCCTGAGGACTTTTTGACCGTCCTAAAGTCTTCTTGACCGTCCTAAGTACTTCTTGACCGTCTTAAGGACTTCTTGACCGTCCATAGGACTTCTTGACCGTCCTAAGGACTTCTTGACCGTGCTAAGGACTTCTTGACCGTCCTAAGGACTTCTTGACCGTCCATAGGACCTCTTGACCGTCCATAGGACCTCTTGACCGTCCTAAGGACTTCTTGACCGTCCTAATGACTACTTGACCGTCCTAAAGACTTCTTGACCGTCCTAAGGACTTCTTGACCGTCCTAAGGACTTCTTGACCGTCCATAGGACCTCTTGACCGTCCATAGGACCTCTTGACCGTCCTAAGGACTTCTTGACCGTCCTAATGACTACTTGACCGTCCTAAAGACTTCTTGACCGTCCTAAGGACTTCTTGACAGTCCTAAGGACTTCTTGACCGTCCTAATGACTTCTTGACCGTCCTAAGGACTTCTTGACCGTCCTAAGGACTTCTTGACCGTCCTAAGGACTTCTTGACCGTCCATAGGACTTCTTGATCGTCCATAGGACCTCCTGACCGTCATAAGGACTTGTTGACCGTCCTTAAGACTTTTTGACCTTTCCTAAGGACTTCATACCCGTCCTAAGGACTTCTTGACATTCCTTAGGACTACTTGACATTCCTTAGGACTTCTTGAGCGTCCTAAGGACTTCTTGACCGTCCATAGGACTTCTTGACCGTCCTAAGGACTTCTTGACCGTCCATAGGACCTCTTGACCGTCCTTAGGACTTCTTGACCGTCCTAAGGACTTCTTGACCGTCCATAGGATTTCTTTATCGTCCATAGGACCTCCTGACCGTCCTAAGGACTTCTTGACCGCCCTAAGGACTTCTTGACCGTCCTAAGGACTTCTTACCCGTCCTAAGGACTTTTGACCGTCCTTAGGACTTCTTCAGCGTCCTAAGGACTTCTTGACCGTCCATAGGACCTCTTGACTGTCCATAGGACTTCTTGACCGGCCTTAGGATTTCTTGACCGTCCTTAGGATTTCTTGACCGTCCTAAAGACTTCTTGGCCGTCCTGAGGACTTTTTGACCGTCCTAAAGTCTTCTTGACCGTCCTAAGTACTTCTTGACCGTCAATAGGACCTCTTGACCGTCCTAAGGACTTCTTGACCGTCCATAGGTCTTCTTGACCGTCCTAAGTACTTCTTGACCGTCCTAAGGACTTCTTGACCGTCCATAGGACTTCTTGACCGTCCTTAGGACTTCTTGACCGCCCTAAGGACTTCTTGACCGTCCTAAGGACTTCTTGACCGTGCTAAGGACTTCTTGACCGTCCTAAGGACTTCTTGACCATCATAATGACCTCTTGACCGTCCTAAGGACTTCTTGACCGTCAATAGGACCTCTTGACCGTCCTAAGGACTTCTTGACCGTCCATAGGACTTCTTTACCGTCCTTAGGTTTTCTTGACCGTCCTAAAGACTTCTTGGCCGTCCTGAGGACTTTTTGACCGTCCTAAAGACTTCTTGACCGTCCTAAGTACTTCTTGACCGTCCTAAGGACTTCTTGACCGTCCATAGGACTTCTTGACCGTCCTAAGGACTTCTTGACCGTCCATAGGACCTCTTGACCGTCCTTAGGACTTCTTGACCGTCCTAAGGACTTCTTGACCGTCCATAGGATTTCTTGATCGTCCATAGGACCTCCTGACCGTCCTAAGGACTTCTTGACCGCCCTAAGGACTTCTTGACCGTCCTAAGGACTTCTTACCCGTCCTAAGGACTTCTTGACCGTCCTTAGGACTTCTTCAGCGTCCTAAGGACTTCTTGACCGTCCATAGGACCTCTTGACTGTCCATAGGACTTCTTGACCAGCCTTAGGATTTCTTGACCGTCCTTAGGATTTCTTGACCGTCCTAAAGACTTCTTGGCCGTCCTGAGGACTTTTTGACCGTCCTAAAGTCTTCTTGACCGTCCTAAGTACTTCTTGACCGTCTTAAGGACTTCTTGACCGTCCATAGGACTTCTTGACCGTCCTAAGGATTTCTTGACCGTGCTAAGGACTTCTTGACCGTCCTAAGGACTTCTTGACCGTCCATAGGACCTCTTGACCGTCCATAGGACCTCTTGACCGTCCTAAGGACTTCTTGACCGTCCTAATGACTACTTGACCGTCCTAAAGACTTCTTGACCGTCCTAAGGACTTCTTGACCGTCCTAAGGACTTCTTGACCGTCCATAGGACCTCTTGACCGTCCATAGGACCTCTTGACCGTCCTAAGGACTTCTTGACCGTCCTAATGACTACTTGACCGTCCTAAAGACTTCTTGACCGTCCTAAGGACTTTTTGACAGTCCTAAGGACTTCTTGACCGTCCTAATGACTTCTTGACCGTCCTAAGGACTTCTTGACCGTCCTAAGGACTTCTTGACCGTCCTAAGGACTTCTTGACCATCCATAGGACTTCTTGATCGTCCATAGGACCTCCTGACCGTCATAAGGACTTGTTGACCGTCCTTAAGACTTTTTGACCTTTCCTAAGGACTTCATACCCGTCCTAAGGACTTCTTGACATTCCTTAGGACTTCTTGACATTCCTTAGGACTTCTTGAGCGTCCTAAGGACTTCTTGACCGTCCATAGGACTTCTTGACCGTCCTAAGGACTTCTTGACCGTCCATAGGACCTCTTGACCGTCCTTAGGACTTCTTGACCGTCCTAAGGACTTCTTGACCGTCCATAGGATTTCTTTATCGTCCATAGGACCTCCTGACCGTCCTAAGGACTTCTTGACCGCCCTAAGGACTTCTTGACCGTCCTAAGGACTTCTTACCCGTCCTAAGGACTTCTTGACCGTCCTTAGGACTTCTTCAGCGTCCTAAGGACTTCTTGACCGTCCATAGGACCTCTTGACTGTCCATAGGACTTCTTGACCGGCCTTAGGATTTCTTGACCGTCCTTAGGATTTCTTGACCGTCCTAAAGACTTCTTGGCCGTCCTGAGGACTTTTTGACCGTCCTAAAGTCTTCTTGACCGTCCTAAGTACTTCTTGACCGTCCTAAGGACTTCTTGACCGTCCATAGGACTTCTTGACCGTCCTAAGGACTTCTTGACCGCCCTAAGGACTTCTTGACCGTCCTAAGGACTTCTTGACCGTGCTAAGGACTTCTTGACCGTCCTAAGGACTTCTTGACCATCCTAATGACTTCTTGACCGTCCTAAGGACTTCTTGACCGTCAATAGGACCTCTTGGCCGTCCTGAGGACTTTTTGACCGTCTTAAAGTCTTCTTGACCGTCCTAAGTACTTCTTGACCGTCCTAAGGACTTCTTGACCGTCCATAGGACTTCTTGACCGTCCTAAGGACTTCTTGACCGCCCTAAGGACTTCTTGACCGTCCTAAGGACTTCTTGACCGTGCTAAGGACTTCTTGACCGTCCTAAGGACTTCTTGACCATCATAATGACCTCTTGACCGTCCTAAGGACTTCTTGACCGTCAATAGGACCTCTTGACCGTCCTAAGGACTTCTTGACCGTCCATAGGACTTCTTTACCGTCCTTAGGTTTTCTTGACCGTCCTAAAGACTTCTTGGCCGTCCTGAGGACTTTTTGACCGTCCTAAAGACTTCTTGACCGTCCTAAGTACTTCTTGACCGTCCTAAGGACTTCTTGACCGTCCATAGGACTTCTTGACCATCCTAAGGACTTCTTGACCGCCCTAAGGACTTCTTGACCGTCCTAAGGACTTCTTGACCTTGCTAAGGACTTCTTGACCGTCCTAAGGACTTCTTGACCATCCTAATGACTTCTTGACCGTCCTAAGGACTTCATGACCGTCAATAGGACCTCTTGACCGTCCTAAGGACTTCTTAACCGTCCATAGGACTTCTTTACCGTCCTAAGGACTTCTTGACCGTCCATAGGACTTCTTTACCGTCCTTAGGATTTCTTCACCGTCCTTAGGACTTCTTGACCGTCCTAAAGACTTCTTGACCGTCCTTAGTACTTCTTGACCGTCCTAAAGACTTCTTGACCGTCCTAAGTACTTCTTGACCGTCCTAAGTACTTCTTGACCGTCATAAGGACTTCTTGACCGTCCTAAGGACTTCTTGATAGTCCTAATGACTACTTGACCGTCCTAAAGACTTCTTGGCCGTCCTGAGGACTTTTTGACCGTCCTAAAGACTTCTTGACCGGCCAAAAATGAACTTGACCGTCCTAAGGACTTCTTGACCGTCCATAGCACTTCTTGACCGTCCTAAGGACTTCTTGACCGTCCTAAGGACTTCTTGACCGTCCTAAGGACTTCTTGACCGTGCTTAGGACTTCTTGACCGTCCTAAGGACTTCTTGACCGTCCTAAGGACTTGTTGATCGTCCATATGACCTCCTGACCGTCATAAGGACTTGTTGACCGTCCTAAGGACTTTTTGACCGTCTTTAGCACTTCTTAACCGTCCTAAGGACTTCTTGACCGTCCATAGGACCTCTTGACCGTCCTAGGGACTTCTTGAACGTCAATAGGACATCTTGACCGTCCTAAGGACTTCTTGACCGTCCTAAGGTCTTCTTGACAGTCCTAAGGACTTCTTGACCGTCCTAAGTACTTATTGACAAACCTAAGGACTTCTTGACCGTCCTAAGGACTTCTTGACCGTCCTAATGACTACTTGACCGTCCTAAAGACTTCTTGACCGTCCTAAGGACTTCTTGACCGTCCTAGGGACTTATTTACCGTCCTAATGACTACTTGACCGTCCTTAGGACTTCTTGACCGTCCTAAGGATTTCTTGACCGTCCTAATGACTACTTGACCGTCCTAAAGACTTCTTGATCATCCATAGGACTTCTTGACCGTCCATAGGACTTCTTGACCGTCCAAAGGACTTCTTGACCGTCCTAAGGACTTCTTGACCGTCAATAGGACTTCTAGACCGTCCTAAGTACTTCTTGAACGTCCTTAGGACTTCTTGACCGTCCTAAGGACTTCTTGACCGTCCTAAGGTCTTCTTGACAGTCCTAAGGACTTCTTGACCGTCCTAAGTACTTATTGACAAACCTAAGGACTTCTTGACCGTCCTAAGGACTTCTTGACCGTCCTAATGACTACTTGACCGTCCTAAAGACTTCTTGACCGTCCTAAGGACTTCTTGACCGTCCTAGGGACTTATTTACCGTCCTAATGACTACTTGACCGTCCTTAGGACTTCTTGACCGTCCTAAGGATTTCTTGACCGTCCTAATGACTACTTGACCGTCCTAAAGACTTCTTGATCATCCATAGGACTTCTTGACCGTCCATAGGACTTCTTGACCGTCCAAAGGACTTCTTGACCGTCCTAAGGACTTCTTGACCGTCAATAGGACTTCTAGACCGTCCTAAGTACTTCTTGAACGTCCTTAGGACTTCTTGACCGTCCTAAGGACTTCTTGACCGTGCTAAGGACTTCTTGACCGTCCTAATGACTTCTTGACCATCCTAAAGACTTCTTGACCGTCTAAAGGACTTCTTGACCGTCTTAAGGAATTCTTGACCGTCATAAGAATTTCTTGACCATCCTAAGGACTTCTTTACCGTCATAAGGACTTCTTGAGCGTCCTAATGACTACTTGACACTCCTAAGGACTTCTTGACCGTCTTTAGGACTTCTTGACTGTCCATAGGACCTCTTGACCATCCTAAGGACTTCTTGACCGTCCTAAGGACTTCTTGACCGTCCTTAGGACTTCTTGACCGTCCTAAGGACTTCTTGACCGTCCATACAACTTCTAGACCGTCTATAGGACCTCTTGACCGTCCTAATGACTTCTTGACCGTCCTAAGGATTTCTTGACCGTCCTAATGACTACTTGACCGTCCTAAAGACTTCTTGATCATCCATAGGACTTCTTGACCGTCCATAGGACTTCTTGACCGTCCAAAGGACTTCTTGACCGTCCTAAGGACTTCTTGACCGTCAATAGGACTTCTAGACCGTCCTAAGTACTTCTTGAACGTCCTTAGGACCTCTTGACCGTCCTAAGGACTTCTTGACCGTCCTAATGACTACTTGACCGTCCCAAAGACTACATGACCGTCCTAAAGACTTCTTGACCGTCTAAAGGACTTCTTGACCGTCTTAAGGAATTCTTGACCGTCATTAGAATTTCTTGACCATCCTAAGGACTTCTTTACCGTCATAAGGACTTCTTGAGCGTCCTAATGACTACTTGACCGTCCTAAGGACTTCTTGACCGTCTTTAGGACTTCTTGACTGTCAATAGGACCTCTTGACCATCCTAAGGACTTCTTGACCGTCCTAAGGACTTCTTGACCGTCCTTAGGACTTCTTGACCGTCCTAAGGACTTCTTGACCGTCCATACAACTTCTAGACCGTCCATAGGACCTCTTGACCGTCCTAATGACTTCTTGACCGTCCTAAGGACTTCTTGACCGTCCATAGGACCTCTTGACCGTCCTTAGGACTTCTTGACCGTCCTAAGGACTTCTTGACCGTCCATAGGATTTCTTGATCGTCCATAGGACCTCCTGACCGTCCTAAGGACTTCTTGACCGCCCTAAGGACTTCTTGACCGTCCTAAGGACTTCTTACCCGTCCTAAGGACTTCTTGACCGTCCTTAGGACTTCTTCAGCGTCCTAAGGACTTCTTGACCGTCCATAGGACCTCTTGACTGTCCATAGGACTTCTTGACCGGCCTTAGGATTTCTTGACCGTCCTTAGGATTTCTTGACCGTCCTAAAGAATTCTTGGCCGTCCTGAGGACTTTTTGACCGTCCTAAAGTCTTCTTGACCGTCCTAAGTACTTCTTGACCGTCCTAAGGACTTCTTGACCGTCCATAGGACTTCTTGACCGTCCTAAGGACTTCTTGACCGCCCTAAGGACTTCTTGACCGTCCTAAGGACTTCTTGACCGTGCTAAGGACTTCTTGACCGTCCTAAGGACTTCTTGACCATCCTAATGACCTCTTGACCGTCCTAAGGACTTCTTGACCGTCAATAGGACCTCTTGACCGTCCTAAGGACTTCTTGACCGTCCATAGGACTTCTTTACCGTCCTTAGGTTTTCTTGACCGTCCTAAAGACTTCTTGGCCGTCCTGAGGACTTTTTGACCGTCCTAAAGACTTCTTGACCGTCCTAAGTACTTCTTGACCGTCCTAAGGACTTCTTGACCGTCCATAGGACTTCTTGACCGTCCTAAGGACTTCTTGACCGCCCTAAGGACTTCTTGACCGTCCTAAGGACTTCTTGACCGTGCTAAGGACTTCTTGACCTTCCTAATGACTACTTGACCGTCCTAAAGACTACATGACCGTCCTAAAGACTTCTTGACCGTCTAAAGGACTTCTTGACCGTCTTAAGGAATTCCTGACCGTCATAAGAATTTCTTGACCATCCTAAGGACTTCTTTACCGTCATAAGGACTTCTTGAGCGTCCTAATGACTACTTGACCGTCCTAAGGACTTCTTGACCGTCTTTAGGACTTCTTGACTGTCCATAGGACCTCTTGACCATCCTAAGGACTTCTTGACCGTCCTAAGGACTTCTTGACCGTCCTTAGGACTTCTTGACCGTCCTAAGGACTTCTTGACCGTCCATACAACTTCTAGACCGTCCATAGGACCTCTTGACCGTCCTAATGACTTCTTGACCGTCCTAAGGACTTCTTGAACGTCCATAGGACCTCTTGACCGTCCTTAGGACTTCTTGACCGTCCTAAGGACTTCTTGACCGTCCATAGGATTTCTTGATCGTCCATAGGACCTCCTGACCGTCCTAAGGACTTCTTGACCGCCCTAAGGACTTCTTGACCGTCCTAAGGACTTCTTACCCGTCCTAAGGACTTCTTGACCGTCCTTAGGACTTCTTCAGCGTCCTAAGGACTTCTTGACCGTCCATAGGACCTCTTGACTGTCCATAGGACTTCTTGACCGGCCTTAGGATTTCTTGACCGTCCTTAGGATTTCTTGACCGTCCTAAAGACTTCTTGGCCGTCCTGAGGACTTTTTGACCGTCTTAAAGTCTTCTTGACCGTCCTAAGTACTTCTTGACCGTCCTAAGGACTTCTTGACCGTCCATAGGACTTCTTGACCGTCCTAAGGACTTCTTGACCGCCCTAAGGACTTCTTGACCGTCCTAAGGACTTCTTGACCGTGCTAAGGACTTCTTGACCGTCCTAAGGACTTCTTGACCATCCTAATGACCTCTTGACCGTCCTAAGGACTTCTTGACCGTCAATAGGACCTCTTGACCGTCCTAAGGACTTCTTGACCGTCCATAGGACTTCTTTACCGTCCTTAGGTTTTCTTGACCGTCCTAAAGACTTCTTGGCCGTCCTGAGGACTTTTTGACCGTCCTAAAGACTTCTTGACCGTCCTAAGTACTTCTTGACCGTCCTAAGGACTTCTTGACCGCCCATAGGACTTCTTGACCGTCCTAAGGACTTCTTGACCGCCCTAAGGACTTCTTGACCGTCCTAAGGACTTCTTGACCGTGCTAAGGACTTCTTGACCGTCCTAAGGACTTCTTGACCATCCTAATGACTTCTTGACCGTCCTAAGGACTTCATGACCGTCAATAGGACCTCTTGACCGTCTTAAGGACTTCTTAACCGTCCTTAGGACTTCTTGACCGTCCTAAAGACTTCTTGACCGTCCTTAGTACTTCTTGACCGTCCTAAAGACTTCTTGACCATCCTAAAGGCTTCTTGACCGTCCTAAGTACTTCTTGACCGTCATAAGGACTTCTTGACCGTCCTAAGGACTTCTTGATAGTCCTAATGACTACTTGACCGTCCTAAAGACTTCTTTACCGTCCTTAGGTTTTCTTGACCGTCCTAAAGACTTCTTGGCCGTCCTGAGGACTTTTTGACCGTCCTAAAGTCTTCTTGACCGTCCTAAGTACTTCTTGACCGTCCTAAGGACTTCTTGACCGTCCATAGGACTTCTTGACCGTCCTAAGGACTTCTTGACCGCCCTAAGGACTTCTTGACCGTCCTAAGGACTTCTTGACCGTGCTAAGGACTTCTTGACCGTCCTAAGGACTTCTTGACCATCCTAATGACCTCTTGACCGTCCTAAGGACTTCTTGACCGTCAATAGGACCTCTTGACCGTCCTAAGGACTTCTTGACCGTCCATAGGACTTCTTTACCGTCCTTAGGTTTTCTTGACCGTCCTAAAGACTTCTTGGCCGTCCTGAGGACTTTTTGACCGTCCTAAAGACTTCTTGACCGTCCTAAGTACTTCTTGACCGTCCTAAGGACTTCTTGACCGTCCATAGGACTTCTTGACCGTCCTAAGGACTTCTTGACCGCCCTAAGGACTTCTTGACCGTCCTAAGGACTTCTTGACCGTGCTAAGGACTTCTTGACCATCCTAATGACTACTTGACCGTCCTAAAGACTACATGACCGTCCTAAAGACTTCTTGACCGTCTAAAGGACTTCTTGACCGTCTTAAGGAATTCCTGACCGTCATAAGAATTTCTTGACCATCCTAAGGACTTCTTTACCGTCATAAGGACTTCTTGAGCGTCCTAATGACTACTTGACCGTCCTAAGGACTTCTTGACCGTCTTTAGGACTTCTTGACTGTCCATAGGACCTCTTGACCATCCTAAGGACTTCTTGACCGTCCTAAGGACTTCTTGACCGTCCTTAGGACTTCTTGACCGTCCTAAGGACTTCTTGACCGTCCATACAACTTCTAGACCGTCCATAGGACCTCTTGACCGTCCTAATGACTTCTTGACCGTCCTAAGGACTTCTTGAACGTCCATAGGACCTCTTGACCGTCCTTAGGACTTCTTGACCGTCCTAAGGACTTCTTGACCGTCCATAGGATTTCTTGATCGTCCATAGGACCTCCTGACCGTCCTAAGGACTTCTTGACCGCCCTAAGGACTTCTTGACCGTCCTAAGGACTTCTTACCCGTCCTAAGGACTTCTTGACCGTCCTTAGGACTTCTTCAGCGTCCTAAGGACTTCTTGACCGTCCATAGGACCTCTTGACTGTCCATAGGACTTCTTGACCGGCCTTAGGATTTCTTGACCGTCCTTAGGATTTCTTGACCGTCCTAAAGACTTCTTGGCCGTCCTGAGGACTTTTTGACCGTCTTAAAGTCTTCTTGACCGTCCTAAGTACTTCTTGACCGTCCTAAGGACTTCTTGACCGTCCATAGGACTTCTTGACCGTCCTAAGGACTTCTTGACCGCCCTAAGGACTTCTTGACCGTCCTAAGGACTTCTTGACCGTGCTAAGGACTTCTTGACCGTCCTAAGGACTTCTTGACCATCCTAATGACCTCTTGACCGTCCTAAGGACTTCTTGACCGTCAATAGGACCTCTTGACCGTCCTAAGGACTTCTTGACCGTCCATAGGACTTCTTTACCGTCCTTAGGTTTTCTTGACCGTCCTAAAGACTTCTTGGCCGTCCTGAGGACTTTTTGACCGTCCTAAAGACTTCTTGACCGTCCTAAGTACTTCTTGACCGTCCTAAGGACTTCTTGACCGTCCATAGGACTTCTTGACCGTCCTAAGGACTTCTTGACCGCCCTAAGGACTTCTTGACCGTCCTAAGGACTTCTTGACCGTGCTAAGGACTTCTTGACCGTCCTAAGGACTTCTTGACCATCCTAATGACTTCTTGACCGTCCTAAGGACTTCATGACCGTCAATAGGACCTCTTGACCGTCTTAAGGACTTCTTAACCGTTCTTAGGACTTCTTGACCGTCCTAAAGACTTCTTGACCGTCCTTAGTACTTCTTGACCGTCCTAAAGACTTCTTGACCATCCTAAAGGCTTCTTGACCGTCCTAAGTACTTCTTGACCGTCATAAGGACTTCTTGACCGTCCTAAGGACTTCTTGATAGTCCTAATGACTACTTGACCGTCCTAAAGACTTCTTGGCCGTCCTGAGGATTTTTGACCGTCCTAAAGACTTCTTGACCGTCCAAAAATGAACTTGACCGTCCTAAGGAGTTCTTGACCGTCCTTAGGACTTCTTGACCGTCCTAAAGACTTCTTGACCGTCCTTAGTACTTCTTGACCGTCCTAAAGACTTCTTGACCGTCCTAAGTACTTCTTGACCGTCCTAAGTACTTCTTGACCGTCATAAGAACTTCTTGACCGTCCTAAGGACTTCTTGATAGTCCTAATGACTACTTGACCGTCCTAAAGACTTCTTGGCCGTCCTGAGGACTTTTTGACCGTCTTTAGCACTTCTTAACCGTCCTAAGGACTTCTTGACCGTCCATAGGACCTCTTGACCGTCCTAGGGACTTCTTGAACGTCAATAGGACATCTTGACCGTCCTAAGGACTTCTTGACCGTCCTAAGGTCTTCTTGACAGTCCTAAGGACTTCTTGACCGTCCTAAGTACTTATTGACAGACCTAAGGACTTCTTGACCGTCCTAAGGACTTCTTGACCGTCCTAATGACTACTTGACCGTCCTAAAGACTTCTGACCGTCCTAAGGACTTCTTGACCGTCCTAATGACTACTTGACCGTCCAAAGGACTTCTTGACCGTCCTAAGGACTTCTTGACCGTCCAAAGGACTTCTTGACCGTCCTAAGGACTTCTTGACCGTCAATAGGACTTCTAGACCGTCCTAAGTACTTCTTGAACGTCCTAATGACTACTTGACCGTCCTAAAGACTACATGACCGTCCTAAAGACTTCTTGACCGTCTAAAGGACTTCTTGACCGTCTTAAGGAATTCTTGACCGTCATAAGAATTTCTTGACCATCCTAAGGACTTCTTTACCGTCATAAGGACTTTTTGAGCGTCCTAATGACTACTTGACCGTCTTTAGGACTTCTTGACTGTCCATAGGACCTCTTGACCATCCTAAGGACTTCTTGACCGTCCTAAGGACTTCTTGACCGTCCTTAGGACTTCTTGACCGTCCTAAGGACTTCTTGACCGTCCTAAGGACTTCTTGACCATCCTAAAGGCTTCTTGACTGTCCTAAGGAATTTTTGACCGTCCTAAAGACTTCTTGACCGTCATAAGGACTTCTTGAGCGTCCTAATGACTACTTGACCGTCCTAAGGACTTCTTGACCGTCTTTAGGACTTCTTGACTGTCCATAGGACCTCTTGACCATCCTAAGGACTTCTTGACCGTCCTAAGGACTTCTTGACCGTCCTTAGGACTTCTTGACCGTCCTAAGGACTTCTTGACCATCCTAATGACTTCTTGACCGTCCTAAGGACTTCTTGACCGTCAATAGGACCTCTTGACCGTCCTAGGGACTTCTTAACCGTCCATAGGACTTCTTTACCGTCCTAAGGACTTCTTGACCGTCCATAGGACTTCTATACCGTCCTTAGGATTTCTTGACCGTCCTTAGGACTTCTTGACCGTCCTAAAGACTTCTTGACCGTCCTTAGTACTTCTTGACCGTCCTAAAGACTTCTTGACCGTCTTAAGTACTTCTTGACCGTCCTAAGTACTTCTTGACCGTCATAAGGACTTCTTGACCGTCCTAAGGACTTCTTGATAGTCCTAATGACTACTTGACCGTACTAAAGACTTCTTGGCCGTCCTGAGGACTTTTTACCGTCCTAAAGACTTCTTGACCGTCCAAAAATGAACTTGACCGTCCTAAGGACTTCTTGACCGTCCATAGCACTTCTTGACCGTCCTAAGGACTTCTTGACCGTCCTAAGGACTTCTTGACCGCCCTAAGGACTTCTTGACCGTCCTAAGGACTTCTTGACCGTGCTTAGGACTTCTTGACCGTCCTAAGGACTTCTTGACCGTCCATAGGACTTCTTGATCGTCCATATGACCTCCTGACCGTCATAAGGACTTGTTGACCGTCCTAAGGACTTTTTGACCGTCTTTAGCACTTCTTAACCGTCCTAAGGACTTCTTGACCGTCCATAGGACCTCTTGACCGTCCTAGGGACTTCTTGAACGTCAATAGGACATCTTGACCGTCCTAAGGACTTCTTGACCGTCCTAAGATCTTCTTGACAGTCCTAAGGACTTCTTGACCGTCCTAAGTACTTATTGACAGACCTAAGGACTTCTTGACCGTCCTAAGGACTTCTTGACCGTCCTAATGACTACTTGACCGTCCAAAAGACTTCTTGACCGTCCTAAGGACTTCTTGACCGTCCTAGGGACTTATTTACCGTCCTAATGACTACTTGACCGTCCTTAGGACTTCTTGACCGTCCTAAGGATTTCTTGACCGTCCTAATGACTACTTGACCGTCCTAAAGACTTCTTGATCATCCATAGGACTTCTTGACCGTCCATAGGACTTCTTGACCGTCCATAGGACTTCTTGACCGTCCAAAGGTCTTCTTGACCGTCCTAAGGACTTCTTGACCGTCAATAGGACTTCTAGACCGTCCTAAGTACTTCTTGAACGTCCTTAAGACCTCTTGACCGTCCTAAGGACTTCTTCACCGTCCTAATGACTACTTGACCGTCCTAAAGACTACATGACCGTCCTAAAGACTTCTTGACCGTCTAAAGTACTTCTTGACCGTCATAAGGACTTCTTGACCGTCCTAAGGACTTCTTGATAGTCCTAATGACTACTTGACCGTACTAAAGACTTCTTGGCCGTCCTGAGGACTTTTTGACCGTCCTAAAGACTTCTTGACCGTCCAAAAATGAACTTGACCGTCCTAAGGACTTCTTGACCGCCCTAAGGACTTCTTGACCGTCCTAAGGACTTCTTGACCGTCCATAGGACCTCTTGACCGTCCTAGGGACTTCTTGAACGTCAATAGGACATCTTGACCGTCCTAAGGACTTCTTGACCGTCCTAAGGCCTTCTTGACAGTCCTAAGGACTTCTTGACCGTCCTAAGTACTTATTGACAGACCTAAGGACTTCTTGACCGTCTTAAGGACTTCTTGACCGTCCTAATGACTACTTGACCGTCCTAAAGACTTCTTGACCGTCCTAAGGACTTCTTGACCGTCCTAGGGACTTATTTACCGTCCTAATGACTACTTGACCGTCCTTAGGACTTCTTGACCGTCCTAAGGATTTCTTGACCGTCCTAATGACTACTTGACCGTCCTAAAGACTTCTTGATCATCCATAGGACTTCTTGACCGTCCATAGGACTTCTTGACCGTCCATAGGACTTCTTGACCGTCCAAAGGTCTTCTTGACCGTCCTAAGGACTTCTTGACCGTCAATAGGACTTCTAGACCGTCCTAAGTACTTCTTGAACGTCCTTAGGACCTCTTGACCGTCCTAAGGACTTCTTCACCGTCCTAATGACTACTTGACCGTCCTAAAGACTACATGACCGTCCTAAAGACTTCTTGACCGTCTAAAGGACTTCTTGACCGTCTTAAGGAATTCTTGACCGTCATAAGAATTTCTTGACCATCCTAAGGACTTCTTTACCGTCATAAGGACTTCTTGAGCGTCCTAATGACTACTTGACCGTCCTAAGGACTTCTTGACCGTCTTTAGGACTTCTTGACTGTCCATAGGACCTCTTGACCATCCTAAGGACTTCTTGACCGTCCTAAGGACTTCTTGACCGTCCTTAGGACTTCTTGACCGTCCTAAGGACTTATTGACCGACCATACAACTTCTAGACCGTCCTTAGTACTTCTTGACCGTCCTAAGGACTTCTTGACCATCCTAAAGGCTTCTTGACTGTCCTAAGGAATTTTTGACCGCCCTAAAGACTTCTTGAGCGTCCTAATGACTACTTGACCGTCCTAAGGACTTCTTGACCGTCTTTAGGACTTCTTAACTGTCCATAGAACCTCTTGACCATCCTAAGGACTTCTTGACCGTCCTAAGGACTTCTTGACCGTCCTTAGGACTTCTTGACCGTCCTAAGTACTTCTTGACCGTCCATACAACTTCTAGACCGTCCTTAGTACTTCTTGACCGTCCTAAGGACTTCTTGACCGTCCTAAAGACTTCTTGACCGTCCTAAGTACTTCTTGACCGTCCAAAGTACTTCTTGACCGTCATAAGGACTTCTTGATAGTCCTAATGACTACTTGACCGTCCTAAAGACTTCTTAGCCGTCCTGAGGACTTTTTGACCGTCCTAAAGACTTCTTGACCGTCCAAAAATGAACTTGACCGTCCTAAGGACTTCTTGACCGTCCATAGCACTTCTTGACCGTCCTAAGGACTTCTTGACCGTCCTAAGGACTTCTTGACCGCCCTAAGGACTTCTTGACCGTCCTAAGGACTTCTTGACCGTGCTTAGGACTTCTTGACCGTCCTAAGGACTTCTTGACCGTCCATAGGACTTCTTGATCGTCCATATGACCTCCTGACCGTCATAAGGACTTGTTGACCGTCCTAGGAATTTTTGACCGTCTTTAGCACTTCTTAACCGTCCAAAGGACTTCTTGACCGTCCATAGGACCTCTTGACCGTCCTAGGGACTTCTTGAACGTCAATAGGACATCTTGACCGTCCTAAGGACTTCTTGACCGTCCTAAGGTCTTCTTAACAGTCCTAAGGACTTCTTGACCGTCCTAGGGACTTCTTGACCGTCCTAAGGATTTCTTGACCGTCCTAATGACTACTTGACCGTCCTAAAGACTTCTTGATCATCCATAGGACTTCTTGACCGTCCATAGGACTTCTTGACCGTCCATAGGACTTCTTGACCGTCCAAAGGACTTCTTGACCGTCCTAAGGACTTCTTGACCGTCAATAGGACTTCTAGACCGTCCTAAGTACTTCTTGAACGTCCTTAGGACCTCTTGACCGTCCTAAGGACTTCTTGACCGTCCTAATGACTACTTGACCGTCCTAAAGACTACATGACCGTCCTAAAGACTTCTTGACCGTCTAAAGGACTTCTTGACCGTCTTAAGGAATTCTTGACCGTCATAAGAATTTCTTGACCATCCTAAGGACTTCTTTAACGTCATAAGGACTTCTTGAGCGTCCTAATGACTACTTGACCGTCCTAAGGACTTCTTGACCGTCTTTAGGACTTCTTGACTGTCCATAGGACCTCTTGACCATCCTAAGGACGTCTTGACCGTCCTAAGGACTTCTTGACCGTCCTTAGGACTTCTTGACCGTCCTAAGGACTTCTTGACCGTCCATACAACTTCTAGACCGTCCTTAGTACTTCTTGACCGTCCTAAGGACTTCTTGACCATCCTAAAGGCTTCTTGACTGTCCTAAGGAATTTTTGACCGCCCTAAAGACTTCTTGACCGTCATAAGGACTTCTTGAGCGTCCTAATGACTACTTGACCGTCCTAAGGACTTCTTGACCGTCTTTAGGACTTCTTGAGTGTCCATAGGACCTCTTGACCATCCTAAGGACTTCTTGACCGTCCTTAGGACTTCTTGACCGTCCTAAGGACTTCTTGACCGTCCTTAGGACTTCTTGACCGTCCTAAGGACTTCTTGAGCGTCCTAAGGACCTCTTGATCGTCCATAGGACTTCTTGATCGTCCATAGGACTTCTAGACCGTCCTAAGGACTTCTTGACCGTCCTAAGTACTTCTTGACCGTCCATACAACTTCTAGACCGTCCTTAGTACTTCCTGACCGTCCTAAGGACTTCTTGACAGCCCTAAGGACTTCTTGACCGTCCTAAGGACTTCATACCCGTCCTAAGGACTTCTTGACCGTCCTTAGGACTTCTTCAGCGTCCTAAGGACTTCTTGACCGTCCATAGGACCTCTTGACTGTCCATAGGACTACTTGACCGGCCTTAGGATTTCTTGACCGTCCTTAGGATTTCTTGACCGTCCTAAAGACTTCTTGGCCGTCCTGAGGACTTTTTGACCGTCCTAAAGACTTCTTGACCGTCCTAAGTACTTCTTGACCGTCCTAAGGACTTCTTGACCGTCCATAGGACTTCTTGACAATCCATAGGACTTCTTGACCGTCCTAAAGACTTCTTGACCGCCCTAAGGACTTCTTGACCATCCTAAGGACTTCTTGACCATCCTAATGACTTCTTGACCGTCCTAAGGACTTCTTGACCGTCCATAAAACTTCTTTACCGTCCTAAGGACTTCTTGACCGTCCATAGGACTTCTTTACCGTCCTTAGGATTTCTTGACCGTCCTTAGGACTTCTTGACCGTCCTAAAGACTTCTTGACCGTCCTTAGTACTTCTTGACCGTCCTAAGTACTTCTTGACCGTCCTAAGTACTTCTTGACCGTCATAAGGACTTCTTGACCGTCCTAAAGACTTCTTGACCGTCCAAAAATGAACTTGACCGTCCTAAGGACTTCTTGACCGTCCATAGCACTTCTTGACCGTCCAAAAATGAACTTGACCGTCCAAAAATGAACTTGACCGTCCTAAGGACTTCTTGACCGTCCATAGCACTTCTTGACCGTCCTAAGGACTTCTTGACCGCCCTAAGGACTTCTTGACCGTCCTAAGGACTTCTTGACCGTGCTTAGGACTTCTTGACCGTCCTAAGGACTTCTTGACCGTCCATAGGACTTCTTGATCGTCCAAATGACCTCCTGACCGTCATAAGGACTTGTTGACCGTCCTAAGGACTTTTTGACCGTCTTTAGCACTTCTTAACCGTCCTAAGGACTTCTTGACCGTCCTTAGGACCTCTTGACCGTCCTAGGGACTTCTTGAACGTCAATAGGACATCTAAACCGTCCTAAGGACTTCTTGACCGTCCTAAGGTCTTCTTGACCATCCTAAGGACCTCTTGATCGTCCATAGGACTTCTTGATCGTCCATAGGACTTCTAGACCGTCCTAAGGACTTCTTGACCGTCCTAAGTACTTCTTGACCGTCCATACAACTTCTAGACCGTCCTTAGTACTTCCTGACCGTCCTAAGGACTTCTTGACAGCCCTAAGGACTTCTTGACCGTCCTAAGGACTTCATACCCGTCCTAAGGACTTCTTGACCGTCCTTAGGACTTCTTCAGCGTCCTAAGGACTTCTTGACCGTCCATAGGACCTCTTGACTGTCCATAGGACTACTTGACCGGCCTTAGGATTTCTTGACCGTCCTTAGGATTTCTTGACCGTCCTAAAGACTTCTTGGCCGTCCTGAGGACTTTTTGACCGTCCTAAAGACTTCTTGACCGTCCTAAGTACTTCTTGACCGTCCTAAGGACTTCTTGACCGTCCATAGGACTTCTTGACAATCCATAGGACTTCTTGACCGTCCTAAGGACTTCTTGACCGCCCTAAGGACTTCTTGACCATCCTAAGGACTTCTTGACCGTGCTAAGGACTTCTTGACAGTCCTAAGGACTTCTTGACCATCCTAATGACTTCTTGACCGTCCATAGGACTTCTTTACCGTCCTTAGGATTTCTTGACCGTCCTTAGGACTTCTTGACCGTCCTAAAGACTTCTTGACCGTCCTTAGTACTTCTTGACCGTCCTAAAGACTTCTTGACCGTCCTAAGTACTTCTTGACCGTCCTAAGTACTTCTTGACCGTCATAAGGACTTCTTGACCGTCCTAAAGACTTCTTGACCGTCCAAAAATGAACTTGACCGTCCTAAGGACTTCTTGACCGTCCATAGCACTTCTTGACCGTCCAAAAATGAACTTGACCGTCCAAAAATGAACTTGACCGTCCTAAGGACTTCTTGACCGTCCATAGCACTTCTTGACCGTCCTAAGGACTTCTTGACCGCCCTAAGGACTTCTTGACCGTCCTAAGGACTTCTTGACCGTCCTAAGGACTTCTTGACCGTGCTTAGGACTTCTTGACCGTCCTAAGGACTTCTTGACCGTCCATAGGACTTCTTGATCGTCCAAATGACCTCCTGACCGTCATAAGGACTTGTTGACCGTCCTAAGGACTTTTTGACCGTCTTTAGCACTTCTTAACCGTCCTAAGGACTTCTTGACCGTCCTTAGGACCTCTTGACCGTCCTAGGGACTTCTTGAACGTCAATAGGACATCTAAACCGTCCTAAGGACTTCTTGACCGTCCTAAGGTCTTCTTGACCATCCTAAGGACTACTTGACCGTCCTAAGTACTTATTGACCGACCCAAGGACTTCTTGACCGTCCTAAGGACTTCTTGACCGTCCTAATGACTACTTGACCGTCCTAAAGACTTCTTGACCGTCCTAAGGACTTCTTGACCGTGCTTAGGACTTCTTGACCGTCCTAAGGACTTCTTGACCGTCCATAGGACTTCTTGATCGTCCAAATGACCTCCTGACCGTCATAAGGACTTGTTGACCGTCCTAAGGACTTTTTGACCGTCTTTAGCACTTCTTATCCGTCCTAAGGACTTCTTGACCGTCCATAGGACCTCTTGACCGTGCTAGGGACTTCTTGAACGTCAATAGGACATCTTGACCGTCCTAAGGACTTCTTGACCGTCCTAAGGTCTTCTTGACCGTCCTAAGGACTTCTTGACCGTCCTAAGTACTTATTGACCGACCCAAGGACTTCTTGACCGTCCTAAGGACTTCTTGACCGTCCTAATGACTACTTGACCGTCCTAAAGACTTCTTGACCGTCCTAAGGACTTCTTGACCGTCCTAGGGACTTCTTTACCGTCCTAATGACTACTTGACCGTCCTTAGGACTTCTTGACCGTCCTAAGGATTTCTTGACCGTCCTAATGACTACTTGACCGTCCTAAAGACTTCTTGATCATCCATCGGACTTCTTGACCGTCCATAGGACTTCTTGACCGTCCATAGGACTTCTTGACCGTCCAAAGGCCTTCTTGACCGTCCTAAGGACTTCTTGACCGTCAATAGGACTTCTAGACCGTCCTAAGTACTTCTTGACCGTCCTAAGGACTTCTTGACCGTCCTTAGGACTTCTTGACCGTCAAAGGACCTCTTGAACGTCCTTAGGACCTCTTGACCGTCCTAAGGACTTCTTGACCGTCCTAATGACTACTTGACCGTCCTAAAGACTACATGACCGTCCAAAAGACTTCTTGACCGTCTAAAGGACTTCTTGACCGTCTTAAGGAATTCTTGACCGTCATAAGAATTTCTTGACCATCCTAAGGACTTCTTTACCGTCATAAGGACTTCTTGAGCGTCCTAATGACTACTTGACCGTCCTAAGGACTTCTTGACCGTCTTTAGTACTTCTTGACTGTCCATAGGACCTCTTGACCATCCTAAGGACTTCTTGACCGTCCTAAGGACTTCTTGACCGTCCTTAGGACTTCTTGACCGTCCTAAGGACTTCTTGACCGTCCATACAACTTCTAGACCGTCCATAGGACCTCTTGACCGTCCTAGGGACTTCTTGAACGTCAATAGGACATCTTGACCGTCCTTAGGACTTCTTGACCGTCCTAAGGTCTTCTTGACCGTCCTAAGGACTTCTTGACCGTCCTAAGTACTTATTGACCGACCTAAGGACTTCTTGACCGTCCTAAGGACTTCTTGACCGTCCTAATGACTACTTGACCGTCCTAAAGACTTCTTGACCGTCCTAAGGACTTCTTGACCGTCCTAGGGACTTCTTTACCGTCCTAATGACTACTTGACCGTCCTTAGGACTTCTTGACCGTCCTAAGGATTTCTTGACCGTCCTAATGACTACTTGACCGTCCTAAAGACTTCATGATCGTCCATAGGACTTCTTGACCGTCCATAGGACTTCTTGACCGTCCATAGGACTTCTTGACCGTCCAAAGGACTTCTTGACCGTCCTAAGGACTTCTTGACCGTCAATTGGACTTCTAGACCGTCCTAAGTACTTCTTGACCGTCCTAAGGACTTACTGACCGTCCTTAGGACTTCTTGACCGTCAATAGGACCTCTTGAACGTCCTTAGGACCTCTTGACCGTCCTAAGGACTTCTTGACCGTCCTAATGACTACTTGACCGTCCTAAAGACTACATGACCGTCCTAAAGACTTCTTGACCGTCTAAAGGACTTCTTGACCGTCTTAAGGAATTCTTGACCGTCATAAGAATTTCTTGACCATCCTAAGGACTTCTTTACCGTCATAAGGACTTCTTGAGCGTCCTAATGACTACTTGACCGTCCTTAAGACTTCTTGACCGTCCTAGGGACTTCTTTACCGTCCTAATGACTACTTGACCGTCCTTAGGACTTCTTGACCATCCTAAGGATTTCTTGACCGTCCTAATGACTACTTGACCGTCCTAAAGACTTCTTGATCGTCCTTAGGACTTCTTGACCGTCCATAGGACTTCTTGACCGTCCATAGGACTTCTTGACCGTCCAAAGGACTTCTTGACCGTCCTAAGGACTTCTTGACCGTCAATAGGACTTCTAGACCGTCCTAAGTACTTCTTGACCGTCCTAAGGACTTCTTGACCGTCCTTAGGACTTCTTGACCGTCAATAGGACCTCTTGACCGTCCTTAGGACCTCTTGACCGTCCTAAGGACTTCTTGACCGTCCTAATGACTACTTGACCGTCCTAAAGACTACATGACCGTCCTAAGGACTTCTTGACCGTCCTTAGGACTTCTTGACCGTCAATAGGACCTCTTGACCGTCCTTAGGACCTCTTGACCGTCTTAAGGAATTCTTGACCGTCATAAGAATTTCTTGACCATCCTAAGGACTTCTAGACAGTCCTAAGTACTTCTTGACCGTCCTAAGGACTTCTTGACCGTCCTTAGGACTTCTTGACCGTCAATAGGACCTCTTGACCGTCCTTAGGACCTCTTGACCGTCCTAAGGACTTCTTGACCGTCCTAATGACTTCTTGACCGTCCTAAGGACTTTTTGAGCGTCCTAAGGACTTCTTGACCGTCTTTAGGACTTCTTGACCGTCCATAGGACTTCTTGACCGTCCAAAGGACTTCTTGACCGTCTAAAGGACTTCTTGACCGTCTTAAGGAATTCTTGACCGTCCTTAGGACTTCTTGACCGGCCTAATGACTACTTGACCGTCCTAAAGACTACATGACCGTCCTAAAGACTTCTTGACCGTCTAAAGGACTTCTTGACCGTCTTAAGGACATCTTTACCGTCCTAAGGACTTCTTGACCGTCCTAAAGACTTCTTGACCGTCTTTAGGACTTCTTGACCGTCCATAGGACTTCTTGACCGTCCAAAGGACTTCTTGACCGTCCTAAGGACTTCTTGACCGTCAATAGGACTTCTAGACCGTCCTAAGTACTTCTTGACCGTCCTAAGGACTTCTTGACCGTCCTTAGGACTTCTTGACCGTCAATAGGACCTCTTGACCGTCCTTAGGACTTCTTGACCGTCCATAGGACTTCTTGACCGTCCAAAGGACTTCTTGACCGTCCTAAGGACTTCTTGACCGTCAATAGGACTTCTAGACCGTCCTAAGTACTTCTTGAACGTCCTTAGGACCTCTTGACCGTCCTAAGGACTTCTTGACCGTCCTAATGACTACTTGACCGTCCTAAAGACTACATGACCGTCCTAAAGACTTCTTGACCGTCTAAAGGACTTCTTGACCGTCTTAAGGAATTCTTGACCGTCATAAGAATTTCTTGACCATCCTAAGGACTTCTTTACCGTCCTAAGGACTTCTTGAGCGTCCTAATGACTACTTGACCGTCCTAAAGACTTCTTGACCGTCCTAAGGACTTCTTGACCGTCCTAAGGACTTTTTGAGCGTCCTAAGGACTTCTTGACCGTCTTTAGGACTTCTTGACCGTCCATAGGACTTCTTGACCGTCCAAAGGACTTCTTGACCGTCTAAAGGACTTCTTGACCGTCTTAAGGAATTCTTGACCGTCCTTAGGACTTCTTGACCGGCCTAATGACTACTTGACCGTCCTAAAGACTACATGACCGTCCTAAAGACTTCTTGACCGTCTAAAGGACTTCTTGACCGTCTTAAGGACATCTTTACCGTCCTAAGGACTTCTTGAGCATCCTAATGACTACTTGACCGTCCTAAAGACTTCTTGACCGTCCTAAGGACTTCTTGACCGTCCTAAGGACTTCTTTAGCGTCCTAAGGACTTCTTGACCGTCTAGAGGACTTCTTGACCGTCCATAGGACTTCTTGACCGTCCAAAGGACTTCTCTACCGTCTAAAGGACTTCTTCACCGTCTTAAGGAATTCTTGACCGTCCTTAGGACTTCTTGACCGTCCTAAGTACTTCTTGACCGTCCTAAGGACTTACTGACCGTCCTTAGGACTTCTTGACCGTCAATAGGACCTCTTGAACGTCCTTAGGACCTCTTGACCGTCCTAAGGACTTCTTGACCGTCCTAATGACTACTTGACCGTCCTAAAGACTACATGACCGTCCTAAAGACTTCTTGACCGTCTAAAGGACTTCTTGACCGTCTTAAGGAATTCTTGACCGTCATAAGAATTTCTTGACCATCCTAAGGACTTCTTTACCGTCATAAGGACTTCTTGAGCGTCCTAATGACTACTTGACCGTCCTAAAGACTTCTTGACCGTCCTAGGGACTTCTTTACCGTCCTAATGACTACTTGACCGTCCTTAGGACTTCTTGACCATCCTAAGGATTTCTTGACCGTCCTAAGGACTTCTTGACCGTCCTAGGGACTTCTTTACCGTCCTAATGACTACTTGACCGTCCTTAGGACTTCTTGACCGTCCTAAGGATTTCTTGACCGTCCTAATGACTACTTGACCGTCCTAAAGACTTCTTGATCATCCATCGGACTTCTTGACCGTCCATAGGACTTCTTGACCGTCCATAGGACTTCTTGACCGTCCAAAGGCCTTCTTGACCGTCCTAAGGACTTCTTGACCGTCAATAGGACTTCTAGACCGTCCTAAGTACTTCTTGACCGTCCTAAGGACTTCTTGACCGTCCTTAGGACTTCTTGACCGTCAAAGGACCTCTTGAACGTCCTTAGGACCTCTTGACCGTCCTAAGGACTTCTTGACCGTCCTAATGACTACTTGACCGTCCTAAAGACTACATGACCGTCCAAAAGACTTCTTGACCGTCTAAAGGACTTCTTGACCGTCTTAAGGAATTCTTGACCGTCATAAGAATTTCTTGACCATCCTAAGGACTTCTTTACCGTCATAAGGACTTCTTGAGCGTCCTAATGACTACTTGACCGTCCTAAGGACTTCTTGACCGTCTTTAGTACTTCTTGACTGTCCATAGGACCTCTTGACCATCCTAAGGACTTCTTGACCGTCCTAAGGACTTCTTGACCGTCCTTAGGACTTCTTGACCGTCCTAAGGACTTCTTGACCGTCCATACAACTTCTAGACCGTCCATAGGACCTCTTGACCGTCCTAGGGACTTCTTGAACGTCAATAGGACATCTTGACCGTCCTTAGGACTTCTTGACCGTCCTAAGGTCTTCTTGACCGTCCTAAGGACTTCTTGACCGTCCTAAGTACTTATTGACCGACCTAAGGACTTCTTGACCGTCCTAAGGACTTCTTGACCGTCCTAATGACTACTTGACCGTCCTAAAGACTTCTTGACCGTCCTAAGGACTTCTTGACCGTCCTAGGGACTTCTTTACCGTCCTAATGACTACTTGACCGTCCTTAGGACTTCTTGACCGTCCTAAGGATTTCTTGACCGTCCTAATGACTACTTGACCGTCCTAAAGACTTCATGATCGTCCATAGGACTTCTTGACCGTCCATAGGACTTCTTGACCGTCCATAGGACTTCTTGACCGTCCAAAGGACTTCTTGACCGTCCTAAGGACTTCTTGACCGTCAATTGGACTTCTAGACCGTCCTAAGTACTTCTTGACCGTCCTAAGGACTTACTGACCGTCCTTAGGACTTCTTGACCGTCAATAGGACCTCTTGAACGTCCTTAGGACCTCTTGACCGTCCTAAGGACTTCTTGACCGTCCTAATGACTACTTGACCGTCCTAAAGACTACATGACCGTCCTAAAGACTTCTTGACCGTCTAAAGGACTTCTTGACCGTCTTAAGGAATTCTTGACCGTCATAAGAATTTCTTGACCATCCTAAGGACTTCTTTACCGTCATAAGGACTTCTTGAGCGTCCTAATGACTACTTGACCGTCCTAAAGACTTCTTGACCGTCCTAGGGACTTCTTTACCGTCCTAATGACTACTTGACCGTCCTTAGGACTTCTTGACCATCCTAAGGATTTCTTGACCGTCCTAATGACTACTTGACCGTCCTAAAGACTTCTTGATCGTCCTTAGGACTTCTTGACCGTCCATAGGACTTCTTGACCGTCCATAGGACTTCTTGACCGTCCAAAGGACTTCTTGACCGTCCTAAGGACTTCTTGACCGTCAATAGGACTTCTAGACCGTCCTAAGTACTTCTTGACCGTCCTAAGGACTTCTTGACCGTCCTTAGGACTTCTTGACCGTCAATAGGACCTCTTGACCGTCCTTAGGACCTCTTGACCGTCCTAAGGACTTCTTGACCGTCCTAATGACTACTTGACCGTCCTAAAGACTACATGACCGTCCTAAGGACTTCTTGACCGTCCTTAGGACTTCTTGACCGTCAATAGGACCTCTTGACCGTCCTTAGGACCTCTTGACCGTCTTAAGGAATTCTTGACCGTCATAAGAATTTCTTGACCATCCTAAGGACTTCTAGACCGTCCTAAGTACTTCTTGACCGTCCTAAGGACTTCTTGACCGTCCTTAGGACTTCTTGACCGTCAATAGGACCTCTTGACCGTCCTTAGGACCTCTTGACCGTCCTAAGGACTTCTTGACCGTCCTAATGACTTCTTGACCGTCCTAAGGACTTTTTGAGCGTCCTAAGGACTTCTTGACCGTCTTTAGGACTTCTTGACCGTCCATAGGACTTCTTGACCGTCCAAAGGACTTCTTGACCGTCTAAAGGACTTCTTGACCGTCTTAAGGAATTCTTGACCGTCCTTAGGACTTCTTGACCGGCCTAATGACTACTTGACCGTCCTAAAGACTACATGACCGTCCTAAAGACTTCTTGACCGTCTAAAGGACTTCTTGACCGTCTTAAGGACATCTTTACCGTCCTAAGGACTTCTTGACCGTCCTAAAGACTTCTTGACCGTCCTAAGGACTTCTTGACCGTCCTAAGGACTTTTTTAGCGTCCTAAGGACTTCTTGACCGTCCTAAGGACTTCTTGACCGTCAATAGGACTTCTAGACCGTCCTAAGTACTTCTTGACCGTCCTAAGGACTTCTTGACCGTCCTTAGGACTTCTTGACCGTCCTAAGGACTTCTTGACCGTCCATACAACTTCTAGACCGTCCATAGGACCTCTTGACCGTCCTAGGGACTTCTTGAACGTCAATAGGACATCTTGACCGTCCTTAGGACTTCTTGACCGTCCTAAGGTCTTCTTGACCGTCCTAAGGACTTCTTGACCGTCCTAAGTACTTATTGACCGACCTAAGGACTTCTTGACCGTCCTAAGGACTTCTTGACCGTCCTAATGACTACTTGACCGTCCTAAAGACTTCTTGACCGTCCTAAGGACTTCTTGACCGTCCTAGGGACTTCTTTACCGTCCTAATGACTACTTGACCGTCCTTAGGACTTCTTGACCGTCCTAAGGATTTCTTGACCGTCCTAATGACTACTTGACCGTCCTAAAGACTTCATGATCGTCCATAGGACTTCTTGACCGTCCATAGGACTTCTTGACCGTCCATAGGACTTCTTGACCGTCCAAAGGACTTCTTGACCGTCCTAAGGACTTCTTGACCGTCAATTGGACTTCTAGACCGTCCTAAGTACTTCTTGACCGTCCTAAGGACTTACTGACCGTCCTTAGGACTTCTTGACCGTCAATAGGACCTCTTGAACGTCCTTAGGACCTCTTGACCGTCCTAAGGACTTCTTGACCGTCCTAATGACTACTTGACCGTCCTAAAGACTACATGACCGTCCTAAAGACTTCTTGACCGTCTAAAGGACTTCTTGACCGTCTTAAGGAATTCTTGACCGTCATAAGAATTTCTTGACCATCCTAAGGACTTCTTTACCGTCATAAGGACTTCTTGAGCGTCCTAATGACTACTTGACCGTCCTAAAGACTTCTTGACCGTCCTAGGGACTTCTTTACCGTCCTAATGACTACTTGACCGTCCTTAGGACTTCTTGACCATCCTAAGGATTTCTTGACCGTCCTAATGACTACTTGACCGTCCTAAAGACTTCTTGATCGTCCTTAGGACTTCTTGACCGTCCATAGGACTTCTTGACCGTCCATAGGACTTCTTGACCGTCCAAAGGACTTCTTGACCGTCCTAAGGACTTCTTGACCGTCAATAGGACTTCTAGACCGTCCTAAGTACTTCTTGACCGTCCTAAGGACTTCTTGACCGTCCTTAGGACTTCTTGACCGTCAATAGGACCTCTTGACCGTCCTTAGGACCTCTTGACCGTCCTAAGGACTTCTTGACCGTCCTAATGACTACTTGACCGTCCTAAAGACTACATGACCGTCCTAAGGACTTCTTGACCGTCCTTAGGACTTCTTGACCGTCAATAGGACCTCTTGACCGTCCTTAGGACCTCTTGACCGTCTTAAGGAATTCTTGACCGTCATAAGAATTTCTTGACCATCCTAAGGACTTCTAGACCGTCCTAAGTACTTCTTGACCGTCCTAAGGACTTCTTGACCGTCCTTAGGACTTCTTGACCGTCAATAGGACCTCTTGACCGTCCTTAGGACCTCTTGACCGTCCTAAGGACTTCTTGACCGTCCTAATGACTTCTTGACCGTCCTAAGGACTTTTTGAGCGTCCTAAGGACTTCTTGACCGTCTTTAGGACTTCTTGACCGTCCATAGGACTTCTTGACCGTCCAAAGGACTTCTTGACCGTCTAAAGGACTTCTTGACCGTCTTAAGGAATTCTTGACCGTCCTTAGGACTTCTTGACCGGCCTAATGACTACTTGACCGTCCTAAAGACTACATGACCGTCCTAAAGACTTCTTGACCGTCTAAAGGACTTCTTGACCGTCTTAAGGACATCTTTACCGTCCTAAGGACTTCTTGACCGTCCTAAAGACTTCTTGACCGTCCTAAGGACTTCTTGACCGTCCTAAGGACTTTTTTAGCGTCCTAAGGACTTCTTGACCGTCCTAAGGACTTCTTGACCGTCAATAGGACTTCTAGACCGTCCTAAGTACTTCTTGACCGTCCTAAGGACTTCTTGACCGTCCTTAGGACTTCTTGACCGTCAATAGGACCTCTTGACCGTCCTTAGGACCTCTTGACCGTCCTAAGGACTTCTTGACCGTCCTAATGACTACTTGACCGTCCTAAAGACTACATGACCGTCCTAAAGACTTCTTGACCGTCTAAAGGACTTCTTGACCGTCTTAAGGAATTCTTGACCGTCATAAGAATTTCTTGACCGTCCTAATGACTACTTGACCGTCCTAAAGACTACATGACCGTCCTAAAGACTTCTTGACCGTCTAAAGGACTTCTTGACCGTCTTAAGGAATTCTTGACCGTCATAAGAATTTCTTGACCGTCCTAAGGACTTCTTTACCGTCCTAAGGACTTCTTGAGCGTCCTAATGACTACTTGACCGTCCTAAAGACTTCTTGACCGTCCTAAGGACTTCTTGACCGTCCTAAGGACTTTTTGAGCGTCCTAAGGACTTCTTGACCGTCTTTAGGACTTCTTGACCGTCCATAGGACTTCTTGACCGTCCAAAGGACTTCTTGACCGTCTAAAGGACTTCTTGACCGTCTTAAGGAATTCTTGACCGTCCTTAGGACTTCTTGACCGGCCTAATGACTACTTGACCGTCCTAAAGACTACATGACCGTCCTAAAGACTTCTTGACCGTCTAAAGGACTTCTTGACCGTCTTAAGGACATCTTTACCGTCCTAAGGACTTCTTGAGCATCCTAATGACTACTTGACCGTCCTAAAGACTTCTTGACCGTCCTAAGGACTTCTTGACCGTCCTAAGGACTTCTTTAGCGTCCTAAGGACTTCTTGACCGTCTAGAGGACTTCTTGACCGTCCATAGGACTTCTTGACCGTCCAAAGGACTTCTCTACCGTCTAAAGGACTTCTTCACCGTCTTAAGGAATTCTTGACCGTCCTTAGGACTTCTTGACCGTCCTAATGACTACTTGACCGTCCTAAAGACTACATGACCGTCCTAAAGACTTCTTGACCGTCTAAAGGACTTCTTGACCGTCTTAAGGAATTCTTGACCGTCATAAGAATTTCTTGACCGTCCTAAGGACTTCTTTACCGTCCTAAGGACTTCTTGAGCGTCCTAATGACTACTTGACCGTCCTAATGACTTCTTGACCGTCCTAAGGACTTCTTGACCGTCCTAAGGACTTCTTGACCGTCCTAAGGACTTCTTGACCGTCAATAGGACTTCTAGACCGTCCTAAGGACTTCTTGAGCGTCCTAATGACTACTTGACCGTCCTAAAGACTTCTTGACCGTCCTAAGGACTTCTTGACCGTCCTAAGGACTTCTTTAGCGTCCTAAGGACTTCTTGACCGTCTAGAGGACTTCTTGACCGTCCATAGGACTTCTTGACCGTCCAAAGGACTTCTTGAGCGTCCTAATGACTACTTGACCGTCCTAATGACTTCTTGACCGTCCTAAGGACTTCTTGACCGTCCTAAGGACTTCTTGACCGTCCTAAGGACTTCTTGACCGTCAATAGGACTTCTAGACCGTCCTAAGGACTTCTTGAGCGTCCTAATGACTACTTGACCGTCCTAAAGACTTCTTGACCGTCCTAAGGACTTCTTGACCGTCCTAAGGACTTCTTTAGCGTCCTAAGGACTTCTTGACCGTCTAGAGGACTTCTTGACCGTCCATAGGACTTCTTGACCGTCCAAAGGACTTCTCTACCGTCTAAAGGACTTCTTGACCGTCTTAAGGAATTCTTGACCGTCCTTAGGACTTCTTGACCGTCCTAATGACTACTTGACCGTCCTAAAGACTACATGACCGTCCTAAAGGACTTCTTGACCGTCTTAAGGAATTCTTGACCGTCATAAGAATTTCTTGACCGTCAATAGGACTTCTAGACCGTCCTAAGGACTTCTTGAGCGTCCTAATGACTACTTGACCGTCCTAAAGACTTCTTGACCGTCCTAAGGACTTCTTGACCGTCCTAAGGACTTCTTTAGCGTCCTAAGGACTTCTTGACCGTCTAGAGGACTTCTTGACCGTCCATAGGACTTCTTGACCGTCCAAAGGACTTCTCTACCGTCTAAAGGACTTCTTGACCGTCTTAAGGAATTCTTGACCGTCCTTAGGACTTCTTGACCGTCCTAATGACTACTTGACCGTCCTAAAGACTACATGACCGTCCTAAAGACTTCTTGACCGTCTAAAGGACTTCTTGACCGTCTTAAGGAATTCTTGACCGTCATAAGAATTTCTTGACCGTCCTAAGGACTTCTTTACCGTCCTAAGGACTTCTTGAGCGTCCTAATGACTACTTGACCGTCCTAATGACTTCTTGACCGTTCTAAGGACTTCTTGACCGTCCTAATGACTTCTTGACCGTCCTAAGGACTTCTTGACCGTCCTAAGGACTTCTTGAGCGTCCTAAGGACTTCTTGACCGTCTTTAGGACTTCTTGACCGTCCATAGGACTTCTTGACCGTCCTAAAGACTTCTTGACCGTCTAAAGGACTTCTTGACCGTCTTAAGGAATTCTTGACCGTCATAAGAATTTCTTGACCGTCCTAAGGACTTCTTTACCGTCCTAAGGACTTCTTGAGCGTCCTAATGACTACTTGACCGTCCTAATGACTTCTTGACCGTCCTAGGGACTACTTGACCGTCCTAATGACTTCTTGACCGTCCTAAGGACTTCTTGACCGTCCTAAGGACTTCTTGAGCGTCCTAAGGACTTCTTGACCGTCTTTAGGACTTCTTGACCGTCCATAGGATTTCTTGACCGTCCAAAGGACTTCTTGACCGTCCTAAGGACTTCTTGACCGTCAATAGGACTTCTAGACCGTCCTAAGGACTTCTTGAGCGTCCTAATGACTACTTGACCGTCCTAAAGACTTCTTGACCGTCCTAAGGACTTCTTGACCGTCCTAAGGACTTCTTTAGCGTCCTAAGGACTTCTTGACCGTCTAGAGGACTTCTTGACCGTCCATAGGACTTCTTGACCGTCCAAAGGACTTCTCTACCGTCTAAAGGACTTCTTGACCGTCTTAAGGAATTCTTGACCGTCCTTAGGACTTCTTGACCGTCCTAATGACTACTTGACCGTCCTAAAGACTACATGACCGTCCTAAAGACTTCTTGACCGTCTAAAGGACTTCTTGACCGTCCAAAGGACTTCTTGACCGTCCTAAGGACTTCTTGACCGTCAATAGGACTTCTAGACCGTCCTAAGGACTTCTTGAGCGTCCTAATGACTACTTGACCGTCCTAAAGACTTCTTGACCGTCCTAAGGACTTCTTGACCGTCCTAAGGACTTCTTTAGCGTCCTAAGGACTTCTTGACCGTCTAGAGGACTTCTTGACCGTCCATAGGACTTCTTGACCGTCCAAAGGACTTCTCTACCGTCTAAAGGACTTCTTGACCGTCTTAAGGAATTCTTGACCGTCCTTAGGACTTCTTGACCGTCCTAATGACTACTTGACCGTCCTAAAGACTACATGACCGTCCTAAAGACTTCTTGACCGTCTAAAGGACTTCTTGACCGTCTTAAGGAATTCTTGACCGTCATAAGAATTTCTTGACCGTCCTAAGGACTTCTTTACCGTCCTAAGGACTTCTTGAGCGTCCTAATGACTACTTGACCGTCCTAATGACTTCTTGACCGTCCTAAGGACTTCTTGACCGTCCTAAGGACTTCTTGAGCGTCCTAAGGACTTCTTGACCGTCTTTAGGACTTCTTGACCGTCCATAGGACTTCTTGACCGTCTAAAGGACTTCTTGACCGTCCTAAGGACTTCTTGACCGTCAATAGGACTTCTAGACCGTCCTAAGTACTTCTTGACCGTCCTAAGGACTTCTTGACCGTCCTTAGCACTTCTTGACCGTCAATAGGACCTCTTGAACGTCCTTAGGACCTCTTGACCGTCCTAAGGACTTCTTGACCGTCCAAATGACTACTTGACCGTCCTAAAGACTACATGACCGTCCTAAAGACTTCTTGACCGTCTAAAGGACTTCTTGACCTTCTTAAGGAATTCTTTACCGTCATAAGGACTTCTTGAGCGTCCTAATGACTACTTGACCGTCCTAAAGACTTCTTGACCGTCCTAGGGACTTCTTTACCGTCCTAATGACTACTTGACCGTCCTTAGGACTTCTTGACCGTCCTAAGGATTTCTTGACCGTCCTAATGACTACTTGACCGTCCTAAAGACTTCTTGATCGTCCATAGGACTTCTTGACCGTCCATAGGACTTCTTGACCGTCCATAGGACTTCTTGACCGTCCAAAGGACTTCTTGACCGTCCTAAGGACTGCTTGACCGTCATTAGGACTTCTAGACCGTCCTAAGTACTTCTTGACCGTCCTAAGGACTTCTTGACCGTCCTTAGGACTTCTTGACCGTCAATAGGACCTCTTGACCGTCCTTAGGACTTCTTGACCGTCCATAGGACTTCTTGACCGTCCAAAGGACTTCTTTACCGTCTAAAGGACTTCTTGACCGTCTTAAGGAATTCTTGACCGTCTTTAGGACTTCTTGACCGTCCTAATGACTACTTGACCGTCCTAAAGACTACATGACCGTCCTAAAGACTTCTTGACCGTCTAAAGGACTTCTTGACCGTCTTAAGGAATTCTTGACCGTCATAAGAATTTCTTGACCGTCCTAAGGACTTCTTTACCGTCCTAAGGACTTCTTGAGCGTCCTAATGACTACTTGACCGTCCTAATGACTTCTTGACCGTCCTAAGGACTTCTTGACCGTCCTAAGGACTTCTTGAGCGTCCTAAGGACTTCTTGACCGTCTTTAGGACTTCTTGACCGTCCATAGGACTTCTTGACCGTCCAAAGGACTTCTTGACCGTCCTAAGGACTTCTTGACCGTCAATAGGACTTCTAGACCGTCCTAAGTACTTCTTGACCGTCCTAAGGACTTCTTGACCGTCCTTAGCACATCTTGACCGTCAATAGGACCTCTTGAACGTCCTTAGGACCTCTTGACCGTCCTAAGGACTTCTTGACCGTCCTAATGACTACTTGACCGTCCTAAAGACTACATGACCGTCCTAAAGACTTCTTGACAGTCTAAAGGACTTCTTGACCGTCTTAAGGAATTCTTGACCGTCATAAGAATTTCTTGACCGTCCTAAGGACTTCTTTACCGTCCTAAGGACTTCTTGAGCGTCCTAATGACTACTTGACCGTCCTAATGACTTCTTGACCGTCCTAAGGACTACTTGACCGTCCTAATGACTTCTTGACCGTCCTAAGGACTTCTTGACCGTCCTAAGGACTTCTTGAGCGTCCTAAGGACTTCTTGACCGTCTTTAGGACTTCTTGACCGTCCATAGGATTTCTTGACCGTCCAAAGGACTTCTTGACCGTCCTAAGGACTTCTTGACCGTCAATAGGACTTCTAGACCGTCCTAAGGACTTCTTGAGCGTCCTAATGACTACTTGACCGTCCTAAAGACTTCTTGACCGTCCTAAGGACTTCTTGAGCGTCCTAAGGACTTCTTGACCGTCTTTAGGACTTCTTGACCGTCCATAGGACTTCTTGACCGTCCAAAGGACTTCTTGACCGTCCTAAGGACTTCTTGACCGTCTAAAGGACTTCTTGACCGTCTTAAGGAATTCTTGACCGTCCTTAGGACTTCTTGACCGTCCTAATGACTACTTGACCGTCCTAAAGACTACATGACCGTCCTAAAGACTTCTTGACCGTCTAAAGGACTTCTTGACCGTCCAAAGGACTTCTTGACCGTCCTAAGGACTTCTTGACCGTCAATAGGACTTCTAGACCGTCCTAAGGACTTCTTGAGCGTCCTAATGACTACTTGACCGTCCTAAAGACTTCTTGACCGTCCTAAGGACTTCTTGACCGTCCTAAGGACTTCTTTAGCGTCCTAAGGACTTCTTGACCGTCTAGAGGACTTCTTGACCGTCCATAGGACTTCTTGACCGTCCAAAGGACTTCTCTACCGTCTAAAGGACTTCTTGACCGTCTTAAGGAATTCTTGACCGTCCTTAGGACTTCTTGACCGTCCTAATGACTACTTGACCGTCCTAAAGACTACATGACCGTCCTAAAGACTTCTTGACCGTCTAAAGGACTTCTTGACCGTCTTAAGGAATTCTTGACCGTCATAAGAATTTCTTGACCGTCCTAAGGACTTCTTTACCGTCCTAAGGACTTCTTGAGCGTCCTAATGACTACTTGACCGTCCTAATGACTTCTTGACCGTCCTAAGGACTTCTTGACCGTCCTAAGGACTTCTTGAGCGTCCTAAGGACTTCTTGACCGTCTTTAGGACTTCTTGACCGTCCATAGGACTTCTTGACCGTCCAAAGGACTTCTTGACCGTCCTAAGGACTTCTTGACCGTCAATAGGACTTCTAGACCGTCCTAAGTACTTCTTGACCGTCCTAAGGACTTCTTGACCGTCCTTAGCACTTCTTGACCGTCAATAGGACCTCTTGAACGTCCTTAGGACCTCTTGACCGTCCTAAGGACTTCTTGACCGTCCAAATGACTACTTGACCGTCCTAAAGACTACATGACCGTCCTAAAGACTTCTTGACCGTCTAAAGGACTTCTTGACCGTCTTAAGGAATTCTTTACGGTCATAAGGACTTCTTGAGCGTCCTAATGACTACTTGACCGTCCTAAAGACTTCTTGACCGTCCTAGGGACTTCTTTACCGTCCTAATGACTACTTGACCGTCCTTAGGACTTCTTGACCGTCCTAAGGATTTCTTGACCGTCCTAATGACTACTTGACCGTCCTAACGACTTCTTGATCGTCCATAGGACTTCTTGACCGTCCATAGGACTTCTTGACCGTCCATAGGACTTCTTGACCGTCCAAAGGACTTCTTGACCGTCCTAAGGACTGCTTGACCGTCATTAGGACTTCTAGACCGTCCTAAGTACTTCTTGACCGTCCTAAGGACTTCTTGACCGTCCTTAGGACTTCTTGACCGTCAATAGGACCTCTTGACCGTCCTTAGGACTTCTTGACCGTCCATAGGACTTCTTGACCGTCCAAAGGACTTCTTTACCGTCTAAAGGACTTCTTGACCGTCTTAAGGAATTCTTGACCGTCTTTAGGACTTCTTGACCGTCCTAATGACTACTTGACCGTCCTAAAGACTACATGACCGTCCTAAAGACTTCTTGACCGTCTAAAGGACTTCTTGACCGTCTTAAGGAATTCTTGACCGTCATAAGAATTTCTTGACCGTCCTAAGGACTTCTTTACCGTCCTAAGGACTTCTTGAGCGTCCTAATGACTACTTGACCGTCCTAATGACTTCTTGACCGTCCTAAGGACTTCTTGACCGTCCTAAGGACTTCTTGAGCGTCCTAAGGACTTCTTGACCGTCTTTAGGACTTCTTGACCGTCCATAGGACTTCTTGACCGTCCAAAGGACTTCTTGACCGTCCTAAGGACTTCTTGACCGTCAATAGGACTTCTAGACCGTCCTAAGTACTTCTTGACCGTCCTAAGGACTTCTTGACCGTCCTTAGCACATCTTGACCGTCAATAGGACCTCTTGAACGTCCTTAGGACCTCTTGACCGTCCTAAGGACTTCTTGACCGTCCTAATGACTACTTGACCGTCCTAAAGACTACATGACCGTCCTAAAGACTTCTTGACCGTCTAAAGGACTTCTTGACCGTCTTAAGGAATTCTTTACCGTCATAAGGATTTCTTGAGCGTCCTAATGACTACTTGACCGTCCTAAAGACTTCTTGACCGTCCTAGGGACTTCTTTACCGTCCTAATGACTACTTGACCGTCCTTAGGACTTCTTGACCGTCCTAAGGATTTCTTGACCGTCCTAATGACTACTTGACCGTCCTAAAGACTTCTTGATCGTCCATAGGACTTCTTGACCGTCCATAGGACTTCTTGACCGTCCATAGGACTTCTTGACCGTCCAAAGGACTTCTTGACCGTCCTAAGGACTGCTTGACCGTCAATAGGACTTCTAGACCGTCCTAAGTACTTCTTGACCGTCCTAAGGACTTCTTGACCGTCCTTAGGACTTCTTGACCGTCAATAGGACCTCTTGACCGTCCTTAGGACCTCTTGACCGTCCTAAGGACTTCTTGACCGTACTAAAGACTTCTTGACCGTCTTAAGGAATTCTTGACCGTCATAAGAATTTCTTGACTGTCCTAAGGACTACTTTCCCGTCCTAAGGACTTCTTGAGCGTCCTAATGACTACTTGACCGTCCTAAAGACTTCTTGACCGTCCTAAGGACTTCTTGACCGTCCTAAGGACTTCTTGAGCGTCATAAGGACTTCTTGACCGTCTTTAGGACTTCTTGACCGTCCAAATGACTACTTGACCGTCCAAATGACTACTTGACCGTCCTAAAGACTACATGACCGTCCTAAAGACTTCTTGACCGTCTAAAGGACTTCTTGACCGTCTTAAGGAATTCTTTACCGTCATAAGGACTTCTTGAGCGTCCTAATGACTACTTGACCGTCCTAAAGACTTCTTGACCGTCCTAGGGACTTCTTTACCGTCCTAATGACTACTTGACCGTCCTTAGGATTTCTTGACCGTCCTAATGACTACTTGACCGTCCTAAAGACTTCTTGATCGTCCATAGGACTTCTTGACCGTCCATAGGACTTCTTGATCGTCCATAGGACTTCTTGACCGTCCATAGGACTTCTTGACCGTCCATAGGACTTCTTGACCGTCCAAAGGACTTCTTGACCGTCCTAAGGACTGCTTGACCGTCAATAGGACTTCTAGACCGTCCTAAGTACTTCTTGACCGTCCTAAGGACTTCTTGACCGTCCTTAGGACTTCTTGACCGTCCTTAGGACCTCTTGACCGTCCTTAGGACCTCTTGACCGTCCTAAGGACTTCTTGACCGTACTAAAGACTTCTTGACCGTCTTAAGGAATTCTTGACCGTCATAAGAATTTCTTGACTGTCCTAAGGACTTCTTTCCCGTCCTAAGGACTTCTTGAGCGTCCTAATGACTACTTGACCGTCCTAAAGACTTCTTGACCGTCCTAAGGACTTCTTGACCGTCCTAAGGACTTCTTGAGCGTCCTAAGGACTTCTTGACCGTCTTTAGGACTTCTTGACCGTCCAAATGACTACTTGACCGTCCTTAAGACTACATGACCGTCCTAAAGACTTCTTGAGCGTCCTAATGACTACTTGACCGTCCTAAAGACTTCTTGACCGTCCTAGGGACTTCTTTACCGTCCTAATGACTACTTGACCGTCCTTAGGACTTCTTGACCGTCCTAAGGATTTCTTGACCGTCCTAATGACTACTTGACCGTCCTAAAGACTTCTTGATCGTCCATAGGACTTCTTGACCGTCCATAGGACTTCTTGACCGTCCATAGGACTTCTTGACCGTCCAAAGGACTTCTTGACCGTCCTAAGGACTGCTTGACCGTCATTAGGACTTCTAGACCGTCCTAAGTACTTCTTGACCGTCCTAAGGACTTTTTGACCGTCCTTAGGACTTCTTGACCGTCAATAGGACCTCTTGACCGTCCTTAGGACTTCTTGACCGTCCATAGGACTCCTTGACCGTCCAAAGGACTTCTTTACCGTCTAAAGGACTTCTTGACCGTCTTAAGGAATTCTTGACCGTCTTTAGGACTTCTTGACCGTCCTAATGACTACTTGACCGTCCTAAAGACTACATGACCGTCCTAAAGACTTCTTGACCGTCTAAAGGACTTCTTGACCGTCTTAAGGAATTCTTGACCGTCATAAGAATTTCTTGACCGTCCTAAGGACTTCTTTACCGTCCTAAGGACTTCTTGAGCGTCCTAATGACTACTTGACCGTCCTAATGACTTCTTGACCGTCCTAAGGACTTCTTGACCGTCCTAAGGACTTCTTGAGCGTCCTAAGGACTTCTTGACCGTCTTTAGGACTTCTTGACCGTCCATAGGACTTCTTGACCGTCCAAAGGACTTCTTGACCGTCCTAAGGACTTCTTGACCGTCAATAGGACTTCTTGACCGTCCTAAGTACTTCTTGACCGTCTTAAGGACTTCTTGACCGTCCTTAGCACATCTTGACCGTCAATAGGACCTCTTGAACGTCCTTAGGACCTCTTGACCGTCCTAAGGACTTCTTGACCGTCCTAATGACTACTTGACCGTCCTAAAGACTACATGACCGTCCTAAAGACTTCTTGACCGTCTAAAGGACTTCTTGACCGTCTTAAGGAATTCTTTACCGTCATAAGGACTTCTTGAGCGTCCTAATGACTACTTGACCGTCCTAAAGACTTCTTGACCGTCCTAGGGACTTCTTTACCGTCCTAATGACTACTTGACCGTCCTTAGGACTTCTTGACCGTCCTAAGGATTTCTTGACCGTCCTAATGACTACTTGACCGTCCTAAAGACTTCTTGATCGTCCATAGGACTTCTTGACCGTCCATAGGACTTCTTGACCGTCCATAGGACTTCTTGACCGTCCAAAGGACTTCTTGACCGTCCTAAGGACTGCTTGACCGTCAATAGGACTTCTAGACCGTCCTAAGTACTTCTTGACCGTCCTAAGGACTTCTTGACCGTCCTTAGCACATCTTGACCGTCAATAGGACCTCTTGAACGTCCTTAGGACCTCTTGACCGTCCATAGGACTTCTTGACCGTCCAAAGGACTTCTTTACCGTCTAAAGGACTTCTTGACCGTCTTAAGGAATTCTTGACTGTCCTAAGGACTTCTTTCCCGTCCTAAGGACTTCTTGAGCGTCCTAATGACTACTTGACCGTCCTAAAGACTTCTTGACCGTCCTAAGGACTTCTTGACCGTCCTAAGGACTTCTTGAGCGTCCTAAGGACTTCTTGACCGTCTTTAGGACTTCTTGACCGTCCTAAGGACTTCTTGACCGTCCATAGGACCTCTTGACCGTCCATAGGACTTCTTGATCGTCCATAGGACTTCTAGACCGTCCTAAGGACTTCTTGACCGTCCTAAGTATTTCTTGACCGTCCTAAGGACTTCTTGACCGTCCTAAGGATTTCTTGACCGTCCTAATGACTACTTGACCGACCTAAAGACTTCTTGACCGTCCATAGGACTTGATGACCGTCCATAGGACTTCTTGACCGTCCAAAGGAATTCTTGACCGTCCTAAGGACTTCTTGACCGTCCATAGGACTTCTAGACCGTCCTAAGTACTTCTTGACCGTCCTAAGGACTTCTTGACCGTCCTTAGGATTTCTTGACCGTCCTAAGGATTTCTTGACCGTCCTAATGACTTCTTGACCGTCTAAAGGACTTCTTGACCGTCTTAAGGAATTCTTGACCGTCATAAGAATTTCTTGACCATCCTAAGGACTTCTTTACCGTCATAAGGACTTCTTGAGCGTCCTAATGACTACTTGAGCGTCCTAATGACTACTTGACCGTCCTAAAGACTTCTTGACCGTCCTAAGGACTTCTTGAGCGTCCTAAGGACTTCTTGAGCGTCCTAAGGACTTCTTGACCGTCTTTAGGACTTCTTGACTGTCCATAGGACCTCTTGACCGTCCTAGGGACTTCTTGAACGTCAATAGGACATCTTGACCGTCCTAAGGACTTCTTGACCGTCCTAAGGTCTTCTTGACCGTCCTAAGGACTTCTTGACCGTCCTAAGTACTTATTGACCGACCTTAGGACTTCTTGACCGTCCTAATGACTACTTGACCGTCCTAAAGACTTCTTGACCGTCCTAAGGACTTCTTGACCGTCCTAGGGACTACTTTACCGTCCTAATGACTACTTGACCGTCCTTAGGACTTCTTGACCGTCCTAAGGATTTCTTGACCGTCCTAATGACTACTTGACCGTCCTAAAGACTTCTTGACCGTCTAAAGGACTTCTTTACCGTCATAAGGACTTCTTGAGCGTCCTAATGACTTTATGACCGTGCTAAAGACTTCTTGGCCGTCCTGAGGACTTCTTGACCTTCCTAAGGACTTTTTGACCGTCCATAGGACCTCTTGACCGTCCTAGGGACTTCTTGAACGTCAATAGGACATCTTGACCGTCCTAAGGACTTCTTGACCGTCCTAAGGTCTTCTTGACCGTCCTAAGGACTTCTTGACCGTCCTAAGTACTTATTGACCGACCTAAGGACTTCTTGACCGTCCTAAGGACTTCTTGACCGTCCTAATTACTACTTGACCGTCCTAAAGACTTCTTGACCTTCCTAGGGACTTCTTTACCGTCCTAATGACTACTTGACCATCCTTAGGACTTCTTGACCGTCCTAAGGATTTCTTGACCGTCCTAATGACTACTTGACCGTCCTAAAGACTTCTTGATCGTCCATAGGACTTCTTGACCGTCCATAGGACTTCTTGACCGTCCATAGGACTTCTTGACCGTCCAAAGGACTTCTTGACCGTCCTAAGGACTTCTTGACCGTCAATAGGACTTCTAGACCGTCCTAAGTACTTCTTGACCGTCCTAAGGACTTCTTGACCGTCCTTAGAACTTCTTGACCGTCAATAGGACCTCTTGAACGTCCTTAGGACCTCTTGACCGTCCTAAGGACTTCTTGACCGTCCTAATGACTACTTGACCGTCCTAAAGACTACATGACCGTCCTAAAGACTTCTTGACCGTCTAAAGGACTTCTTGACCGTCTTTAGGACTTCTTGACTGTCCATAGGACCTCTTGACCGTCCTAGGGACTTCTTGAACGTCAATAGGACATCTTGACCGTCCTAAGGACTTCTTGACCGTCCTAAGGTCTTCTTGACCGTCCTAAGGACTTCTTGACCGTCCTAAGTACTTATTGACCGACCTTAGGACTTCTTGACCGTCCTAATGACTACTTGACCGTCCTAAAGACTTCTTGACCGTCCTAAGGACTTCTTGACCGTCCTAGGGACTACTTTACCGTCCTAATGACTACTTGACCGTCCTTAGGACTTCTTGACCGTCCTAAGGATTTCTTGACCGTCCTAATGACTACTTGACCGTCCTAAAGACTTCTTGACCGTCTAAAGGACTTCTTGACCGTCTTAAGGAATTCTTGACCGTCATAAGAATTTCTTGACCATCCTAAGGACTTCTTTACCGTCATAAGGACTTCTTGAGCGTCCTAATGACTTTATGACCGTGCTAAAGACTTCTTGGCCGTCCTGAGGACTTCTTGACCTTCCTAAGGACTTTTTGACCGTCCATAGGACCTCTTGACCGTCCTAGGGACTTCTTGAACGTCAATAGGACATCTTGACCGTCCTAAGGACTTCTTGACCGTCTTTAGGACTTCTTGACTGTCCATAGGACCTCTTGACCATCCTAAGGACTTATTGACCGACCTAAGGACTTCTTGACCGTCCTAAGGACTTCTTGACCGTCCTAATGACTACTTGACCGTCCTAAAGACTTCTTGACCGTCCTAGGGACTTCTTTACCGTCCTAATGACTACTTGACCATCCTTAGGACTTCTTGACCGTCCTAAGGATTTCTTGACCGTCCTAATGACTACTTGACCGTCCTAAAGACTTCTTGATCGTCCATAGGACTTCTTGACCGTCCATAGGACTTCTTGACCGTCCATAGGACTTCTTGACCGTCCAAAGGACTTCTTGACCGTCCTAAGGACTTCTTGACCGTCAATAGGACTTCTAGACCGTCCTAAGTACTTCTTGACCGTCCTAAGGACTTCTTGACCGTCCTTAGAACTTCTTGACCGTCAATAGGACCTCTTGAACGTCCTTAGGACCTCTTGACCGTCCTAAGGACTTCTTGACCGTCCTAATGACTACTTGACCGTCCTTAAGACTACATGACCGTCCTAAAGACTTCTTGACCGTCTAAAGGACTTCTTGACCGTCTTAAGGAATTCTTGACCGTCATAAGAATTTCTTGACCATCCTAAGGACTTCTTTACCGTCATAAGGACTTCTTGAGCGTCCTAATGACTACTTGACCGTCCTAAATACTTCTTGACCGTCCTAAGGACTTCTTGACCGTCCTAAGGACTTCTTGAGCGTCCTAAGGACTTCTTGACCGTCTTTAGGACTTCTTGACTGTCCATAGGACCTCTTGACCATCCTAAGGACTTCTTGACCGTCCTAAGGACTTCTTGACCGTCCTTAGAACTTCTTGACCGTCAATAGGACCTCTTGAACGTCCTTAGGACCTCTTGACCGTCCTAAGGACTTCTTGACCGTCCTAATGACTACTTGACCGTCCTAAAGACTACATGACCGTCCTAAAGACTTCTTGACCGTCTAAAGGACTTCTTGACCGTCTTAAGGAATTCTTGACCGTCATAAGAATTTCTTGACCATCCTAAGGACTTCTTTACCGTCATAAGGACTTCTTGAGCGTCCTAATGACTACTTGACCGTCCTAAAGACTTCTTGACCGTCCTAAGGACTTCTTGACCGTCCTAAGGACTTCTTGAGCGTCCTAAGGACTTCTTGACCGTCTTTAGGACTTCTTGACTGTCCATAGGACCTCTTGACCATCCTAAGGACTTCTTGACCGTCCTTAGGACTTCTTGACCGTCCTTAGGACTTCTTGACCGTCCTAAGGACTTCTTGACCGTCCATACAACTTCTAGACCGTCCTTAGTACTTCTTGACCGTCCTAAGGACTTCTTGACCATCCTAAAGGCTTCTTGACTGTCCTAAGGACTTTTTGACCGTCCTAAAGACTTCTTGACCGTTAAGGACTTCTTGAGCGTCCTAAGGACTTTTTGACGGTCTTTAGCACTTCTTAACCGACCTAAGGACTTCTTGACCGTCCATAGGACCTCTTGACCGTCCATAGGACTTCTTGATCGTCCATAGGACTTCTAGACCGTCCTTAGGACTTCTTGACCGTCCTAAGTACTTCTTGACCGTCCTTAGGATTTCTTGACCGTCCTTAGGACTTTATGACCGTCCTAAAGACTTTTTGGCCGTCCTGAGGACTTCTTGACCGTCCTAGAGACTTCTTGACCGTCCTAAGTACTTCTTGACTGTCCTTAGGACTTCTTGACCGCCCTAAGGACTTCTTGACCGTCCTAAGGACTTCTTGAGCGTCCTAATGACAACTTGACCGTCCTAAAGACTTCTTGACCGTCCAAAGGACTTCTTGACCGTCTTAAGGAATTCTTGACCGTCATAAGTATTTCTTGACCGTCCTAAGGACTTCTTAACCGTCCAAATGACTTCTTGAGCGTCCTAAGGACTTCTTGACCGTCTTTAGGACTTCTTGACTGTCCATAGGACCTCTTGACCATCCTAAGGACTTCTTGACCGTCCAAAGGACTTCTTGACCGTCCTAAAGACTTCTTGGCAATCCTAAGGACTTCTTGACCGTCCTTAGGACTTCTTGAGCGTCCTAAGGACTTCATACCCGTCCAAAGGACTACTTGACCGTCCTTAGGACTTCTTGAGCGTCCTAAGGACTTCTTGACCGTCCTAAGGTCTTCTTGACTGTCCTAAAGACTTTTTGACCGTCCTAAGGACTTCTTGACCGCCATAGGACTTCTAGACCGTCCTAAGTACTTCTTGACCGTCCTAATGACTACTTGACCGTCCTAAAGACTTCTTGACCGTCCTAAGGACTTCTTGACCGTCCTAAGTACTTCTTGACCGTCCTAAGGACTTCTTGACCGTCCTAAGGACTTCTTGACAGTCCTAATGACTACATGACCGTCCTTAAGACTTCTTGACCGTCCCAAGGACTTCTTGACCGTCTTAAGGAATTCTTGACAGTCATAAGTATTTCTTGACCGTCCTAAGGACTTCATAACCGTCCTAAGGACTTCTTGAGCGTCCTAATGACTACTTGACCGTCCTAAATACTTCTTGACCGTCCTTAGGACTTCTTGACCGTCCTAAGGACATCTTGAGCGTCCTAAGGACTTCTTGACCATCCTAAGGACTTCTTGACCGTCCTAAGGACTTCTTGACAGTCCTAATGACTACATGACCGTCCTTAAGACTTCTTGACCGTCCAAAGGACTTCTTGACCGTCTTAAGGAATTCTTGACAGTCATAAGTATTTCTTGACCGTCCTAAGGACTTCATAACCGTCCTAAGGACTTTTTGAGCGTCCTAATGACTACTTGACCGTCCTAAATACTTCTTGACCGTCCTTAGGACTTCTTGACCGTCCTAAGGACATCTTGAGCGTCCTAAGGACTTCTTGACCGTCTTTAGGACTTCTTGACTGTCCATAGGATCTCTTGACCGTCCAAAGTACTTCTTGACCGTCCTTAGGATTTCTTGACCGTCCTTAGGACTTTATGACCGTCCTAAAGACTTCTTGGCCGTCCTGAGGACTTCTTGACCGTCCTTAGAACTTCTTGACCGTCAATAGGACCTCTTGAACGTCCTTAGGACCTCTTGACCGTCCTAAGGACTTCTTGACCGTCCTAATGACTACTTGACCGTCCTAAAGACTACATGACCGTCCTAAAGACTTCTTGACCGTCTAAAAGTCTTCTTGACCGTCTTAAGGAATTCTTGACCGTCATAAGAATTTCTTGACCATCCTAAGGACTTCTTTACCGTCATAAGGACTTCTTGAGCGTCCTAATGACTACTTGACCGTCCTAAAGACTTCTTGACCGTCCTAAGGACTTCTTGACCGTCCTAAGGACTTCTTGAGCGTCCTAAGGACTTCTTGAACGTCTTTAGGACTTCTTGACTGTCCATAGGACCTCTTGACCATCCTAAGGACTTCTTGACCGTCCTAAGGACTTCTTGACCGTCCTTAGGACTTCTTGACCGTCCTAAGGACTTCTTGACCGTCCATACAACTTCTAGACCGTCCTTAGTACTTCTTGACCGTCCTAAGGACTTCTTGACCATCCTAAAGGCTTCTTGACTGTCCTAAGGACTTTTTGACCGTCCTAAAGACTTCTTGACCGTCATAAGTATTTCTTGACCGTCCTAAGGACTTCTTAACCGTCCTAAGGAACTCTTGACCGTCCATAGGACTCCTTGATCGTCCATAGGACTTCTAGACCGTCCTAAGGACTTCTTGACCGTCCTAAGTACTTCTTGACCGTCCTTAGGATTTCTTGACCGTCCTTAGGACTTCTTGATCGTCCATAGGACTTCTAGACCGTCCTAAGGACTTCTTGACCGTCCTAAGTACTTCTTGACCGTCCTTAGGATTTCTTGACCGTCCTTAGGACTTTATGACCGTCCTAAAGACTTCTTGGCCGTCCTGAGGACTTCTTGACCGTCCTAGAGACTTCTTGACCGTCCTAAGTACTTCTTGACTGTCCTTAGGACTTCTTGACCGCCCGAAGGACTTCTTGACCGTCCTAAGGGTTTCTTGAGCGTCCTAATGACAACTTGACCGTCCTAAAGACTTCTTGACCGTCCAAAGGACTTCTTGACCATCTTAAGGAATTCTTGACCGTCATAAGTATTTCTTGACCGTCCTAAGGAATTCTTAACCGTCCTAAGGACTTCTTGAGCGTCCTAAGGACTTCTTGACCGTCTTTAGGACTTCTTGACTGTCCATAGGACCTCTTGACCATCCTAAGGACTTCTTGTCCGTCCTAAGGACTTCTTGACCGTCCTAATATTTTCTTGGCAATCCTCAGGACTTCTTGACCGTCCTTAGGACTTCTTGACCGTCCTAAGGACTTCTTGAGCGTCCTAAGGACTTCTTGAACGTCTTTAGGACTTCTTGACTGTCCATAGGACCTCTTGACCATCCTAAGGACTTCTTGACCGTCCTAAGGACTTCTTGACCGTCCTTAGGACTTCTTGACCGTCCTAAGGACTTCTTGACCGTCCATACAACTTCTAGACCGTCCTTAGTACTTCTTGACCGTCCTAAGGACTTCTTGACCATCCTAAAGGCTTCTTGACTGTCCTAAGGACTTTTTGACCGTCCTAAAGACTTCTTGACCGTCATAAGTATTTCTTGACCGTCCTAAGGACTTCTTAACCGTCCTAAGGACCTCTTGACCGTCCATAGGACTTCTTGATCGTCCATAGGACTTCTAGACCGTCCTAAGGACTTCTTGACCGTCCTAAGTACTTCTTGACCGTCCTTAGGATTTCTTGACCGTCCTTAGAACTTTATGACCGTCCTAAAGACTTCTTGGCCGTCCTGAGGACTTCTTGACCGTCCTAGAGACTTCTTGACCGTCCTAAGTACTTCTTGACTGTCCTTAGGACTTCTTGACCGCCCGAAGGACTTCTTGACCGTCCTAAGGGTTTCTTGAGCGTCCTAATGACAACTTGACCGTCCTAAAGACTTCTTGACCGTCCAAAGGACTTCTTGACCATCTTAAGGAATTCTTGACCGTCATAAGTATTTCTTGACCGTCCTAAGGACTTCTTAACCTTCCTAAGGACTTCTTGAGCGTCCTAAGGACTTCTTGACCGTCTTTAGGACTTCTTGACTGTCCATAGGACCTCTTGACCATCCTAAGGACTTCTTGACCGTCCTAATAACATCTTGGCAATCCTCAGGACTTCTTGACCGTCCTTAGGACTTCTTGAGCGTCCTAAGGACTTCATACCCGTCCTAAGGACTACTTGACCGTCCTTAGGACTTCTTGAGCGTCCTAAGGACTTCTTGACCGTCCTAAGGACTTCTTGACCGTCCTAAAGACTTCTTGACCGTCCTAAGGACTTCTTGACCGCCATAGGACTTCTAGACCGTCCTAAGTACTTCTTGACCGTCCTAATGACTACTTGACCGTCCTAAAGACTTCTTGACCGTCCTAAGGACTTCTTGACCGTCCTAAGTACTTCTTGACCGTCCTAAGGACTTCTTGACCGTCCTAAGGACTTCTTGACAGTCCTAATGACTACATGACCGTCCTTAAGACTTCTTGACCGTCCAAAGGACTTCTTGACCGTCTTAAGGAATTCTTGACAGTCATAAGTATTTCTTGACCGCCATAGGACTTCTAGACCGTCCTAAGTACTTCTTGACCGTCCTAATGACTACTTGACAGCCATAATACTTCTTGACCGTCCTTAGGACTTATTGACCGTCCTAAGGACATCTTGAGCGTCCTAAGGACTTCTTGACCGTCTTTAGGACTTCTTGACTGTCCATAGGATCTCTTGACCGTCCTAAGTACTTCTTGACCGTCCTTAGGATTTCTTGACCGTCCTAAAGACTTCTTGGCCGTCCTGAGGACTTCTTGACCGTCCTAGAGACTTTTTGACCGTCCTAAGTACTTCTTGACCGTCCTAAGGACTTCTTGACCGTCCTTAGGACTTCTTGACCGTCCTAAGGACTTCTTGACCGTCCTAATGACTTCTTGACAGTCCTAATGACTACATGACCGTCCTTAAGACTTCTTGACCGTCCAAAAGACTTCTTGACCGTCTTAAGGAATTCTTGACAGTCATAAGTATTTCTTGACCGTCCTAAGGACTTCATAACCGTTTTAAGGACTTCTTGAGCGTCCTAATGACTACTTGACAGTCCTAAATACTTCTTGACCGTCCTTAGGACTTCTTGACCGTCCTAAGGACATCTTGAGCGTCCTAAGGACTTCTTGACCGTCTTTAGGACTTCTTGACTGTCCATAGGATCTCTTGACCGTCCTAAGTACTTCTTGACCGTCCTTAGGATTTCTTGACCGTCCTTAGGACTTTATGACCGTCCTAAAGACTTCTTGGCCGTCCTGAGGACTTCTTGACCGTCCTAAGGACTTCTTGACCGTCCTTAGGACTTCTTGACCGTCCTAAGGACTTCTTGAGCGTCCTAAGGACTTCTTGAACGTCTTTAGGACTTCTTGACTGTCCATAGGACCTCTTGACCATCCTAAGGACTTCTTGACCGTCCTAAGGACTTCTTGACCGTCCTTAGGACTTCTTGACCGTCCTAAGGACTTCTTGACCGTCCATACAACTTCTAGACCGTCCTTAGTACTTCTTGACCGTCCTAAGGACTTCTTGACCATCCTAAAGGCTTCTTGACTGTCCTAAGGACTTTTTGACCGTCCTAAAGACTTCTTGACCGTCATAAGTATTTCTTGACCGTCCTAAGGACTTCTTAACCGTCCTAAGGACCTCTTGACCGTCCATAGGACTTCTTGATCGTCCATAGGACTTCTAGACCGTCCTAAGGACTTCTTGACCGTCCTAAGTACTTCTTGACCGTCCTTAGGATTTCTTGACCGTCCTTAGAACTTTATGACCGTCCTAAAGACTTCTTGGCCGTCCTGAGGACTTCTTGACCGTCCTAGAGACTTCTTGACCGTCCTAAGTACTTCTTGACTGTCCTTAGGACTTCTTGACCGCCCGAAGGACTTCTTGACCGTCCTAAGGGTTTCTTGAGCGTCCTAATGACAACTTGACCGTCCTAAAGACTTCTTGACCGTCCAAAGGACTTCTTGACCATCTTAAGGAATTCTTGACCGTCATAAGTATTTCTTGACCGTCCTAAGGACTTCTTAACCGTCCTAAGGACTTCTTGAGCGTCTTAAGGACTTCTTGACCGTCTTTAGGACTTCTTGACTGTCCATAGGACCTCTTGACCATCCTAAGGACTTCTTGACCGTCCTAATAACATCTTGGCAATCCTCAGGACTTCTTGACCGTCCTTAGGACTTCTTGAGCGTCCTAAGGACTTCATACCCGTCCTAAGGACTACTTGACCGTCCTTAGGACTTCTTGAGCGTCCTAAGGACTTCTTGACCGTCCTAAGGACTTCTTGACCGTCCTAAAGACTTCTTGACCGTCCTAAGGACTTCTTGACCGCCATAGGACTTCTAGACCGTCCTAAGTACTTCTTGACCGTCCTAATGACTACTTGACCGTCCTAAAGACTTCTTGACCGTCCTAAGGACTTCTTGACCGTCCTAAGTACTTCTTGACCGTCCTAAGGACTTCTTGACCGTCCTAAGGACTTCTTGACAGTCCTAATGACTACATGACCGTCCTTAAGACTTCTTGACCGTCCAAAGGACTTCTTGACCGTCTTAAGGAATTCTTGACAGTCATAAGTATTTCTTGACCGCCATAGGACTTCTAGACCGTCCTAAGTACTTCTTGACCGTCCTAATGACTACTTGACAGCCATAATACTTCTTGACCGTCCTTAGGACTTATTGACCGTCCTAAGGACATCTTGAGCGTCCTAAGGACTTCTTGACCGTCTTTAGGACTTCTTGACTGTCCATAGGATCTCTTGACCGTCCTAAGTACTTCTTGACCGTCCTTAGGATTTCTTGACCGTCCTAAAGACTTCTTGGCCGTCCTGAGGACTTCTTGACCGTCCTAGAGACTTTTTGACCGTCCTAAGTACTTCTTGACCGTCCTAAGGACTTCTTGACCGTCCTTAGGACTTCTTGACCGTCCTAAGGACTTCTTGACCGTCCTAATGACTTCTTGACAGTCCTAATGACTACATGACCGTCCTTAAGACTTCTTGACCGTCCAAAAGACTTCTTGACCGTCTTAAGGAATTCTTGACAGTCATAAGTATTTCTTGACCGTCCTAAGGACTTCATAACCGTTTTAAGGACTTCTTGAGCGTCCTAATGACTACTTGACAGTCCTAAATACTTCTTGACCGTCCTTAGGACTTCTTGACCGTCCTAAGGACATCTTGAGCGTCCTAAGGACTTCTTGACCGTCTTTAGGACTTCTTGACTGTCCATAGGATCTCTTGACCGTCCTAAGTACTTCTTGACCGTCCTTAGGATTTCTTGACCGTCCTTAGGACTTTATGACCGTCCTAAAGACTTCTTGGCCGTCCTGAGGACTTCTTGACCGTCCTAAGGACTTCTTGACCGTCCTTAGGACTTCTTGACCGTCCTTAGGACTTCTTGACCGTCCTAAGGACTTCTTGACCGTCCTAATGACAACTTCACCGTCCTAAAGACTTCTTGACCGTCCAAAGGACTTCTTGACCGTCTTAAGGAATTCTTGACCGTCATAAGTATTTCTAGACCGTCCTAAGGACTTCTTAACCGTTATAAGGACTTCTTGAGCGTCCTAATGACAACTTGACCGTCCTAAAGACTTCTTGACCGTCCAAAGGACTTCTTGACCGTCCTAAGGACTTCTTGAGCGCCCTAATGACAACTTCACCGTCCTAAAGACTTCTTGACCGTCCAAAGGACTACATGACCGTCATAAGACTTCTTGACCGTCCAAAGGACTTCTTGACCGTCTTAAGGAATTCTTGACCGTCCTAAGTATTTCTTGACCGTCCTAAGGACTTCATAACCGTCCTAAGGAGTTCTTGAGCGTCCTAATGACTACTTGACCGTCCTAAAGACTTCTTGACCGTCCTAAGGACTTCTAGACCGTCCTAAGGACTTCTTGAGCGTCCTAAGGACTTCTTGAGCGTCCTAAGGACTTCTTGACCGTCTTTAGGACTTCTTGACTGTCCATAGGACCTCTTGACCATCCTAAGGACTTCTAGACCGTCCTAAGTACTTCTTGACCGTCCTAATGACTACTTGACCGTCCTAAAGACTTCTTGACCGTCCTAAGGACTTCTTGACCGTCCTAAGTACTTCTTGACCGTCCTAAGGACTTCTTGACCGTCCTAAGGACTTCTTGACAGTCCTAATGACTACATGACCGTCCTTAAGACTTCTTGACCGTCCAAAGGACTTCTTGACCGTCTTAAGGAATTCTTGACAGTCATAAGTATTTCTTGACCGCCATAGGACTTCTAGACCGTCCTAAGTACTTCTTGACCGTCCTAATGACTACTTGACAGCCATAATACTTCTTGACCGTCCTTAGGACTTATTGACCGTCCTAAGGACATCTTGAGCGTCCTAAGGACTTCTTGACCGTCTTTAGGACTTCTTGACTGTCCATAGGATCTCTTGACCGTCCTAAGTACTTCTTGACCGTCCTTAGGATTTCTTGACCGTCCTAAAGACTTCTTGGCCGTCCTGAGGACTTCTTGACCGTCCTAGAGACTTTTTGACCGTCCTAAGTACTTCTTGACCGTCCTAAGGACTTCTTGACCGTCCTTAGGACTTCTTGACCGTCCTAAGGACTTCTTGACCGTCCTAATGACTTCTTGACAGTCCTAATGACTACATGACCGTCCTTAAGACTTCTTGACCGTCCAAAAGACTTCTTGACCGTCTTAAGGAATTCTTGACAGTCATAAGTATTTCTTGACCGTCCTAAGGACTTCATAACCGTTTTAAGGACTTCTTGAGCGTCCTAATGACTACTTGACAGTCCTAAATACTTCTTGACCGTCCTTAGGACTTCTTGACCGTCCTAAGGACATCTTGAGCGTCCTAAGGACTTCTTGACCGTCTTTAGGACTTCTTGACTGTCCATAGGATCTCTTGACCGTCCTAAGTACTTCTTGACCGTCCTTAGGATTTCTTGACCGTCCTTAGGACTTTATGACCGTCCTAAAGACTTCTTGGCCGTCCTGAGGACTTCTTGACCGTCCTAAGGACTTCTTGACCGTCCTTAGGACTTCTTGACCGTCCTTAGGACTTCTTGACCGTCCTAAGGACTTCTTGACCGTCCTAATGACAACTTCACCGTCCTAAAGACTTCTTGACCGTCCAAAGGACTTCTTGACCGTCTTAAGGAATTCTTGACCGTCATAAGTATTTCTAGACCGTCCTAAGGACTTCTTAACCGTTATAAGGACTTCTTGAGCGTCCTAATGACAACTTGACCGTCCTAAAGACTTCTTGACCGTCCAAAGGACTTCTTGACCGTCCTAAGGACTTCTTGAGCGCCCTAATGACAACTTCACCGTCCTAAAGACTTCTTGACCGTCCAAAGGACTACATGACCGTCATAAGACTTCTTGACCGTCCAAAGGACTTCTTGACCGTCTTAAGGAATTCTTGACCGTCCTAAGTATTTCTTGACCGTCCTAAGGACTTCATAACCGTCCTAAGGAGTTCTTGAGCGTCCTAATGACTACTTGACCGTCCTAAAGACTTCTTGACCGTCCTAAGGACTTCTAGACCGTCCTAAGGACTTCTTGAGCGTCCTAAGGACTTCTTGAGCGTCCTAAGGACTTCTTGACCGTCTTTAGGACTTCTTGACTGTCCATAGGACCTCTTGACCATCCTAAGGACTTCTTGACCGTCCTAAGGACTTCTTGACCGTCCTAAAGACTTCTTGGCAATCCTAAGGACTTCTTGACCGTCCTTAGGACTTCTTGAGCGTCCTAAGGACTTCATACCCGTCCTAAGGGCTACTTGACCGTCCTTAGGACTTCTTGAGCGTCCTAAGGACTTCTTGACCGTCCATGGGACCTCTTGACCGTCCATAGGACTTCTTGACCGTCCTTAGGATTTCTTGACCGTCCTTAGGACTTCTTGACCGTCCTAAAGACTTCATGACCGTCCTAAGTACTTCTTTACCGTCATAAGGACTTCTTGACTGTCCATAGGACCTCTTGACCATCCTAAGGACTTCTTGACCGTCCTAAGGACTTCTTGACCGTCCTTAGGACTTCTTGACCGTCCTAAGGACTTCTTGACCGTCCATACAACTTCTAGACCGTCCTTAGTACTTCTTGACCGTCCTAAGGACTTCTTGACCATCCTAAAGGCTTCTTGACTGTCCTAAGGACTTTTTGACCGTCCTAAAGACTTCTTGACCGTTAAGGACTTCTTGAGCGTCCTAAGGACTTTTTGACCGTCTTTAGCACTTCTTAACCGACCTAAGGACTTCTTGACCGTCCATAGGACCTCTTGACCGTCCATAGGACTTCTTGATCGTCCATAGGACTTCTAGACCGTCCAAAGGACTTCTTGACCGTCCTAAGTACTTCTTGACCGTCCTTAGGATTTCTTGACCGTCCTTAGGACTTTATGACCGTCCTAAAGACTTCTTGGCCGTCCTGAGGACTTCTTGACCGTCCTAGAGACTTCTTGACCGTCCTAAGTACTTCTTGACTGTCCTTAGGACTTCTTGACCGCCCTATGGACTTCTTGACCGTCCTAAGGACTTCTTGAGCGTCCTAATGACAACTTGACCGTCCTAAAGACTTTTTGACCGTCCAAAGGACTTCTTGACCGTCTTAAGGAATTCTTGACCGTCCTAAGGACTTCTTAACCGTCCTAAGGACTTCTTGAGCGTCCTAAGGACTTCTTGACCGTCTTTAGGACTTCTTGACTGTCCATAGGACCTCTTGACCATCCTAAGGACTTCTTGACCGTCCTAAGGACTTCTTGACCGTCCTAAAGACTTCTTGGCAATCCTAAGGACTTCTTGACCGTCCTTAGGACTTCTTGAGCGTCCTAAGGACTTCATACCCGTCCTAAGGACTACTTGACCGTCCTTAGGACTTCTTGAGCGTCCTAAGGACTTCTTGACCGTCCTTAGGACTTCTTGACCGTCCTAAAGACTTCTTGACCGTCCTAAGGACTTCTTGACCGCCATAGGACTTCTAGACCGTCCTAAGTACTTCTTGACCGTCCTAATGACTACTTGACCGTCTTAAAGACTTCTTGACCGTCCTAAGGACTTCTTGACCGTCCTAAGTACTTCTTGACCGTCCTAAGTACTTCTTGACCGTCCTAAGGACTTCTTGACCGTCCTAAGGACTTCTTGACCGTCCTAAGGACTTCTTGACCGTCCTAAGTACTTCTTGACCGTCCTTAGGATTTCTTGACCGTCCTTAGGACTTTATGACCGTCCTAAAGACTTCTTGGCCGTCCTGAGGACTTCTTGACCGTCCTAGAGACTTCTTGACCGTCCTAAGTACTTCTTGACTGTCCTTAGGACTTCTTGACCGCCCTATGGACTTCTTGACCGTCCTAAGGACTTCTTGAGCGTCCTAATGACAACTTGACCGTCCTAAAGACTTTTTGACCGTCCAAAGGACTTCTTGACCGTCTTAAGGAATTCTTGACCGTCCTAAGGACTTCTTAACCGTCCTAAAGACTTCTTGAGCGTCCTAAGGACTTCTTGACCGTCTTTAGGACTTCTTGACTGTCCATAGGACCTCTTGACCATCCTAAGGACTTCTTGACCGTCCTAAGGACTTCTTGACCGTCCTAAAGACTTCTTGGCAATCCTAAGGACTTCTTGACCGTCCTTAGGACTTCTTGAGCGTCCTAAGGACTTCATACCCGTCCTAAGGACTACTTGACCGTCCTTAGGACTTCTTGAGCGTCCTAAGGACTTCTTGACCGTCCTTAGGACTTCTTGACCGTCCTAAAGACTTCTTGACCGTCCTAAGGACTTCTTGACCGCCATAGGACTTCTAGACCGTCCTAAGTACTTCTTGACCGTCCTAATGACTACTTGACCGTCTTAAAGACTTCTTGACCGTCCTAAGGACTTCTTGACCGTCCTAAGTACTTCTTGACCGTCCTTAGGACTTCTTGACCGTCCTAGGGACATCTTGACAGTCCTAATGACTACATGACCGTCCTTAAGACTTCTTTATCGTCCAAAGGACTTCTTGACCGTCTTAAGGAATTCTTGACAGTCATAAGTATTTCTTGACCGTCCTAAGGACTTCATAACCGTCCTAAGGACTTCTTGAGCGTCCTAATGACTTCTTGACCGTCCTTAGGACTTCTTGACCGTCCTAGGGACATCTTGAGCGTCCTAAGGACTTCCTGACCGTCTTTAGGACTTCTTGACTGTCCATAGGATCTCTTGACCGTCCTAAGTACTTCTTGACCGTCCTTACGATTTCTTGACCGTCCTTAGGACTTCTTGACCGTCCTAAAGACTTCTTGACCGTCCTAAGGACTTCTTGACCGCCATAGGACTTCTAGACCGTCCTAAGTACTTCTTGACCGTCCTAATGACTACTTGACCGTCTTAAAGACTTCTTGACCGTCCTAAGGACTTCTTGACCGTCCTAAGTACTTCTTGACCGTCCTAAGGACTTCTTGACCGTGCTAAGGACTTCTTGACAGTCCTAATGACTACATGACCGTCCTTAAGACTTCTTTATCGTCCAAAGGACTTCTTGACCGTCTTAAGGAATTCTTGACAGTCATAAGTATTTCTTGACCGTCCTAAGGACTTCATAACCGTCCTAAGGACTTCTTGAGCGTCCTAATGACTACTTGACCGTCCTAAATACTTCTTGACCGTCCTTAGGACTTCTTGACCGTCCTAGGGACATCTTGAGCGTCCTAAGGACTTCCTGACCGTCTTTAGGACTTCTTGACTGTCCATAGGATCTCTTGACCGTCCTAAGTACTTCTTGACCGTCCTTACGATTTCTTGACCGTCCTTAGGACTTTATGACCGTCCTAAAGACTTCTTGACCGTCCTAAGGACTTCTTGACCGTCCTAGAGACTTCTTGACCGTCCTAAGTACTTCTTGACCGTCCTAAGGACTTCTTGACCGTCTATAGGACTTCTTGACCGTCCTAAGGACTTCTTGAGCGTCCTAATGACAACTTCACCGTCCTTAAGACTTCTTGACCGTCCAAAGGACTTCTTGACCGTCTTAAGGAATTCTTGACCGTCATAAGTATTTCTAGACCGTCCTAAGGACTTCTTAACCGTTATAAGGACTTCTTGAGCGTCCTAATGACAACTTGACCGTCCTAAAGACTTCTTGACCGTCCTTAGGACTTCTTGACCGTCCTAGGGACATCTTGAGCGTCCTAAGGACTTCTTGACCGTCTTTAGGACTTCTTGACTGTCCATAGGATCTCTTGACCGTCCTAAGTACTTCTTGACCGTCCAAAGTACTTCTTGACCGTCCTAAGGACTTCTTGACCGTCCTTAGGACTTCTTGACCGTCCTAAGGACTTCTTGAGCGTCCTAATGACAACTTCACCGTCCTAAAGACTTCTTGACCGTCCAAAGGACTACATGACCGTCATAAGACTTATTGACCGTCCAAAGGACTTCTTGACCGTCTTAAGGAATTCTTGACCGTCCTAAGTATTTCTTGACCGTCCTAAGGACTTCATAACCGTCCTAAGGAGTTCTTGAGCGTCCTAATGACTACTTGACCGTCCTAAAGACTTCTTGACCGTCCTAAGGACTTCTAGACCGTCCTAAGGACTTCTTGAGCGTCCTAAGGACTTCTTGACCGTCTTTAGGACTTCTTGACTGTCCATAGGACCTCTTTACCATCCTAAGGACTTCTTGACCGTCCTAAGGACTTCTTGACCGTCCTAAAGACTTCTTGGCAATCCTAAGGACTTCTTGACCGTCCTTAGGACTTCTTGAGCGTCCTAAGGACTTCATACCCGTCCTAAGGACTACTTGACCGTCCTTAGGACTTCTTGACCGTCCAAAGGACTTCTTGACCGTCTTAAGGAATTCTTGACCGTCATAAGTATTTCTAGACCGTCCTAAGGACTTCTTAACCGTTATAAGGACTTCTTGAGCGTCCTAATGACAACTTGACCGTCCTAAAGACTTCTTGACCGTCCAAAGGACTTCTTAACCGTCCTAAGGACTTCTTGAGCGTCCTAAGGAGTTCTTGAGCGTCCTAAGGACTTTTTGACCGTCCTGGGGACTTTTTGACCGTCCTAGAGACTTCTTGACCGTCCTAAGTACTTCTTGACCGTCCTAAGTACTTCTTGACCGTCCTAAGGACTTCTTGACCGTCCTTAGGACTTCTTGACCGTCCTAAGGACTTCTTGAGCGTCCTAATGACAACTTCACCGTCCTAAAGACTTCTTGACCGTCCAAAGGACTACATGACCGTCATAAGACTTCTTGACCGTCCAAAGGACTTCTTGACCGTCTTAAGGAATTCTTGACCGTCCTAAGTATTTCTTGACCGTCCTAAGGACTTCATAACCGTCCTAAGGAGTTCTTGACCGTCTATAGGACTTCTTGACCGTCCTAAGGACTTCTTGAGCGTCCTAATGACAACTTCACCGTCCTTAAGACTTCTTGACCGTCCAAAGGACTTCTTGACCGTCTTAAGGAATTCTTGACCGTCATAAGTATTTCTAGACCGTCCTAAGGACTTCTTAACCGTTATAAGGACTTCTTGAGCGTCCTAATGACAACTTGACCGTCCTAAAGACTTCTTGACCGTCCTTAGGACTTCTTGACCGTCCTAGGGACATCTTGAGCGTCCTAAGGACTTCTTGACCGTCTTTAGGACTTTTTGACCGTCCTGGGGACTTTTTGACCGTCCTAGAGACTTCTTGACCGTCCTAAGTACTTCTTGACCGTCCTAAGTACTTCTTGACCGTCCTAAGGACTTCTTGACCGTCCTTAGGACTTCTTGACCGTCCTAAGGACTTCTTGAGCGTCCTAATGACAACTTCACCGTCCTAAAGACTTCTTGACCGTCCAAAGGACTACATGACCGTCATAAGACTTCTTGACCGTCCAAAGGACTTCTTGACCGTCTTAAGGAATTCTTGACCGTCCTAAGTATTTCTTGACCGTCCTAAGGACTTCATAACCGTCCTAAGGAGTTCTTGACCGTCTATAGGACTTCTTGACCGTCCTAAGGACTTCTTGAGCGTCCTAATGACAACTTCACCGTCCTTAAGACTTCTTGACCGTCCAAAGGACTTCTTGACCGTCTTAAGGAATTCTTGACCGTCATAAGTATTTCTAGACCGTCCTAAGGACTTCTTAACCGTTATAAGGACTTCTTGAGCGTCCTAATGACAACTTGACCGTCCTAAAGACTTCTTGACCGTCCTTAGGACTTCTTGACCGTCCTAGGGACATCTTGAGCGTCCTAAGGACTTCTTGACCGTCTTTAGGACTTCTTGACTGTCCATAGGACCTCTTTACCATCCTAAGGACTTCTTGACCGTCCTAAGGACTTCTTGACCGTCCTAAAGACTTCTTGGCAATCCTAAGGACTTCTTGACCGTCCTTAGGACTTCTTGAGCGTCCTAAGGACTTCATACCCGTCCTAAGGACTACTTGACCGTCCTTAGGACTTCTTGACCGTCCAAAGGACTTCTTGACCGTCTTAAGGAATTCTTGACCGTCATAAGTATTTCTAGACCGTCCTAAGGACTTCTTAACCGTTATAAGGACTTCTTGAGCGTCCTAATGACAACTTGACCGTCCTAAAGACTTCTTGACCGTCCTAAGGACTTCTAGACCGTCCTAAGGACTTCTTGAGCGTCCTAAGGACTTCTTGACCGTCTTTAGGACTTCTTGACTGTCCATAGGACCTCTTTACCATCCTAAGGACTTCTTGACCGTCCTAAGGACTTCTTGACCGTCCTAAAGACTTCTTGGCAATCCTAAGGACTTCTTGACCGTCCTTAGGACTTCTTGAGCGTCCTAAGGACTTCATACCCGTCCTAAGGACTACTTGACCGTCCTTAGGACTTCTTGACCGTCCAAAGGACTTCTTGACCGTCCTTAGGACTTCTTGACCGTCCTAAGGACTTCTTGAGCGTCCTAATGACAACTTCACCGTCCTAAAGACTTCTTGACCGTCCAAAGGACTACATGACCGTCATAAGACTTCTTGACCGTCCAAAGGACTTCTTGACCGTCTTAAGGAATTCTTGACCGTCCTAAGTATTTCTTGACCGTCCTAAGGACTTCATAACCGTCCTAAGGAGTTCTTGAGCGTCCTAATGACTACTTGACCGTCCTAAAGACTTCTTGACCGTCCTAAGGACCTCTTGACCATCCTAAGGACTTCTCGACCGTCCTAAGGACTTCTTGACCGTCCTAAAGACTTCTTGGCAATCCTAAGGACTTCTTGACCGTCCTTAGGACTTCTTGAGCGTCCTAAGGACTTCATACCCGTCCTAAGGACTACTTGACCGTCCTTAGGACTTCTTGAGCGTCCTAAGGACTTCTTGACCGTCCATGGGACCTCTTGACCGTCCATAGGACTTCTTGACCGTCCTTAGGATTTCTTGACCGTCCTTAGGACTTCTTGACCGTCCTAAAGACTTCTTGACCGTCCTAAGTACTTCTTGACCGTCCTAAGGACTTCTTGACCGTCCATAGGACCTCTTGACCGTCCATAGGACTTCTTGATCGTCCATAGGACTTCTAGACCGTCCTAAGGACTTCTTGACCGTCCTAAGTACTTCTTGACCGTCCAAAGTACTTCTTGACCGTCCTAAGGACTTCTTGACCGTCCTTAGGACTTCTTGACCGTCCTAATGACAACTTCACCGTCCTAAAGACTTCTTGACCGTCCAAAGGACTACATGACCGTCATAAGACTTCTTGACCGTCCAAAGGACTTCTTGACCGTCTTAAGGAATTCTTGACCGTCCTAATGACAACTTGACCGTCCTAAGGACTTCATAACCGTCCTAAGGAGTTCTTGAGCGTCTTAATGACTACTTGACCGTCCTAAAGACTTCTTGACCGTCCTAAGGACTTCTAGACCGTCCTAAGGACTTCTTGAGCGTCCTAAGGACTTCTTGACCGTCTTTAGGACTTCTTGACTGTCCATAGGACCTCTTGACCATCCTAAGGACTTCTTGACCGTCCTAAGGACTTCTTGACCCTCCTAAAGACTTCTTGGCAATCCTAAGGACTTCTTGACCGTCCTTAGGACTTCTTGAGCATCCTAAGGACTTCATACCCGTCCTAAGGACTACTTGACCGTCCTTAGGACTTCTTGACCGTCCAAAGGACTTCTTGACCGTCTTAAGGAATTCTTGACCGTCATAAGTATTTCTAGACCGTCCTAAGGACTTCTTAACCGTTATAAGGACTTCTTGAGCGTCCTAATGACAACTTGACCGTCCTAAAGACTTCTTGACCGTCCAAAGGACTTCTTAACCGTCCTAAGGACTTCTTGAGCGTCCTAAGGAGTTCTTGAGCGTCCTAAGGACTTTTTGACCGTCCTGAGGACTTTTTGACCGTCCTAGAGACTTCTTGACCGTCCTAAGTACTTCTTGACCGTCCTAAGTACTTCTTGACCGTCCTAAGGACTTCTTGACCGTCCTTAGGACTTCTTGACCGTCCTAAGGACTTCTTGAGCGTCCTAATGACAACTTCACCGTCCTAAAGACTTCTTGACCGTCCAAAGGACTACATGACCGTCATAAGACTCCTTGACCGTCCAAAGGACTTCTTGACCGTCTTAAGGAATTCTTGACCGTCCTAAGTATTTCTTGACCGTCCTAAGGACTTCATAACCGTCCTAAGGAGTTCTTGAGCGTCCTAAAGACTTCTTGACCGTCCTAAGGACCTCTTGACCATCCTAAGGACTTCTCGACCGTCCTAAGGACTTCTTGACCGTCCTAAAGACTTCTTGGCAATCCTAAGGACTTCTTGACCGTCCTTAGGACTTCTTGAGCGTCCTAAGGACTTCATACCCGTCCTAAGGACTACTTGACCGTCCTTAGGACTTCTTGAGCGTCCTAAGGACTTCTTGACCGTCCATGGGACCTCTTGACCGTCCATAGGACTTCTTGACCGTCCTTAGGATTTCTTGACCGTCCTTAGGACTTCTTGGCCGTCCTAAAGACTTCTTGACCGTCCTAAGTACTTCTTGACCGTCCTAAGGACCTCTTGACCGTCCATAGGACCTCTTGACCGTCCATAGGACTTCTTGATCGTCCATAGGACTTCTAGACCGTCCTAAGGACTTCTTGACCGTCCTAAGTACTTCTTGACCGTCCTTAGGATTTCTTGACCGTCCTTAGGACTTTATGACCGTCCTAAAGACTTCTTGGCCGTCCTGAGGACTTCTTGACCGTCCTAGAGACTTCTTGACCGTCCAAAGTACTTCTTGACTGTCCTTAGGACTTCTTGACCGCCCTATGGACTTCTTGACCGTCCTAAGGACTTCTTAACCGTTATAAGGACTTCTTGAGCGTCCTAATGACAACTTGACCGTCCTAAAGACTTCTTGACCGTCCAAAGGACTTCTTAACCGTCCTAAGGACTTCTTGAGCGTCCTAAGGAGTTCTTGAGCGTCCTACGGACTTTTTGACCGTCCTGAGGACTTTTTGACCGTCCTAGAGACTTCTTGACCGTCCTAAGTACTTCTTGACCGTCCTAAGTACTTCTTGACCGTCCTAAGGACTTCTTGACCGTCCTTAGGACTTCTTGACCGTCCTAAGGACTTCTTGAGCGTCCTAATGACAACTTCACCGTCCTAAAGACTTCTTGACCGTCCAAAGGACTACATGACCGTCATAAGACTTCTTGAATGCCAAAGGACTTCTTGACCGTCTTAAGGAATTCTTGACCGTCCTAAGTATTTCTTGACCGTCCTAAGGACTTTATAACCGTCCTAAGGAGTTCTTGAGCGTCCTAAAGACTTCTTGACCGTCCTAAGGACCTCTTGACCATCCTAAGGACTTCTCGACCGTCCTAAGGACTTCTTGACCGTCCTAAAGACTTCTTGGCAATCCTAAGGACTTCTTGACCGTCCTTAGGACTTCTTGAGCGTCCTAAGGACTTCATACCCGTCCTAAGGACTACTTGACCGTCCTTAGGACTTCTTGAGCGTCCTAAGGACTTCTTGACCGTCCATGGGACCTCTTGACCGTCCATAGGACTTCTTGACCGTCCTTAGGATTTCTTGACCGTCCTTAGGACTTCTTGACCGTCCTAAAGACTTCTTGACCGTCCTAAGTACTTCTTGACCGTCCTAAGGACTTCTTGACCGTCCATAGGACCTCTTGACCGTCCATAGGACCTCTTGACCGTCCATAGGACTTCTTGATCGTCCATAGGACTTCTAGACCGTCCTAAGGACTTCTTGACCGTCCTAAGTACTTCTTGACCGTCCTTAGGATTTCTTGACCGTCCTTAGGACTTTATGACCGTCCTAAAGACTTCTTGGCCGTCCTGAGGACTTCTTGACCGTCCTAGAGACTTCTTGACCGTCCTAAGTACTTCTTGACTGTCCTAAGGACTTCTTGACTGCCCTAAGGACTTCTTGACCGTCCTAAGGACTTCTTGACCGTCCAAAGGACTTCTTGACCGTCTTAAGGAATTCTTGACCGTCATAAGTATTTCTAGACCGTCCTAAGGACTTCTTAACCGTTATAAGGACTTCTTGAGCGTCCTAATGACAACTTGACCGTCCTAAAGACTTCTTGACCGTCCAAAGGACTTCTTAACCGTCCTAAGGACTTCTTGAGCGTCCTAAGGAGTTCTTGAGCGTCCTAAGGACTTTTTGACCGTCCTGAGGACTTTTTGACCGTCCTAGAGACTTCTTGACCGTCCTAAGTACTTCTTGACCGTCCTAAGTACTTCTTGACCGTCCTAAGGACTTCTTGACCGTCCTTAGGACTTCTTGACCGTCCTAAGGACTTCTTGAGCGTCCTAATGACAACTTCACCGTCCTAAAGACTTCTTGACCGTCCAAAGGACTACATGACCGTCATAAGACTTCTTGAATGCCAAAGGACTTCTTGACCGTCTTAAGGAATTCTTGACCGTCCTAAGTATTTCTTGACCGTCCTAAGGACTTCATAACCGTCCTAAGGAGTTCTTGAGCGTCCTAAAGACTTCTTGACCGTCCTAAGGACCTCTTGACCATCCTAAGGACTTCTCGACCGTCCTAAGGACTTCTTGACCGTCCTAAAGACTTCTTGGCAATCCTAAGGACTTCTTGACCGTCCTTAGGACTTCTTGAGCGTCCTAAGGACTTCATACCCGTCCTAAGGACTACTTGACCGTCCTTAGGACTTCTTGAGCGTCCTAAGGACTTCTTGATCGTCCATGGGACCTCTTGACCGTCCATAGGACTTCTTGACCGTCCTTAGGATTTCTTGACCGTCCTTAGGACTTCTTGACCGTCCTAAAGACTTCTTGACCGTCCTAATTACTTCTTGACCGTCCTAAGGACTTCTTGACCGTCCATAGGACCTCTTGACCGTCCATAGGACCTCTTGACCGTCCATAGGACTTCTTGATCGTCCATAGGACTTCTAGACCGTCCTAAGGACTTCTTGACCGTCCTAAGTACTTCTTGACCGTCCTTAGGATTTCTTGACCGTCCTTAGGACTTTATGACCGTCCTAAAGACTTCTTGGCCGTCCTGAGGACTTCTTGACCGTCCTAGAGACTTCTTGACCGTCCTAAGTACTTCTTGACTGTCCTAAGGACTTCTTGACTGCCCTAAGGACTTCTTGACCGTCCTAAGGACTTCTTGACCGTCCTTAGTACTTCTTGACCGTCCTAAGGACTTCTTGACCGTCCTAAGGACTTCTTGACAGTCCTAATGACTACATGACCGTCCTTAAGACTTCTTGACCGTCCAAAGGACTTCTTGACCGTCTAAAAGGAATTCTTGACCGTCATAAGTATTTTTGACAGTCCTAAGGACTTCATAACCGTCCTAAGGACTTCTTGAGCGTCCTAATGACTACTTGACCGTCCTAAATACTTCTTGACCGTCCTAAAGACTTCTTGACCGTCCTAAGGACTTCTTGAGCGTCCTAATGACTTCTTGACCGTCTTTAGGACTTCTTGACTGTCCATAGGATCTCTTGACCGTCCTAAGTACTTCTTGACCGTCCTTAGGATTTCTTGACCGTCCTTAGGACTTTATGACCGTCCTAAAGACTTCTTGGCCGTCCTGAGGTCTTCTTGACCGTCCTAAGTACTTCTTGACCATCCTAAGGACTTCTTGACCGTTCTTAGGACTTCTTGTCCGTCCTAAGGACTTCTTGAGCGTCCTAATGACAACTTCACCGTCCTAAAGACTTCTTGACCGTCCAAAGGACTTCTTGACCGTCTTAAGGAATTCTTGACCGTCATAAGTATTTCTTGACCGTCCTAAGGACTTCTTAACCGTTATAAGGACTTCTTGAGCGTCCTAATGACAACTTGACCGTCCTAAAGACTTCTTGACCGTCCTAAGGACTTTTTGACCGTCCTAGAGACTTCTTGACCGTCCTAAGTACTTCTTGACCGTCCTAAGGACTTCTTGACCGTCCTTAGGACTTCTTGTCCGTCCTAAGTACTTCTTGACCGTCCTAAGGACTTCTTGACCGTCCTTAGGACTTCTTGTCCGTCCTAAGGACTTCTTGAGCGTCCTAATGACAACTTCACCGTCCTTAAGACTTCTTGACCGTCCAAAGGACTTCTTGACCGTCTTAAGGAATTCTTGACCGTCATAAGTATTTCTTGACCGTCCTAAGGACTTCTTAACCGTTATAAGGACTTCTTGAGCGTCCTAATGACAACTTGACCGTCCTAAAGACTTCTTGACCGTCCTAAGGACTTTTTGACCGTCCTAAAGACTTCTTGACCGTCCTAAGGACTTCTTGAGCGTCCTAAGGAGTTCTTGATTGTCCTAAGGACTTCTTGACCATCCTTAGCACTTCTTGACCGTCCTATGGACTTCTTGACCGTCCTTAGGACTTTATGACCGTCCTAAAGACTTCTTGGCCGTCCTGAGGACTTCTTGACCGTCCTAAAGACTTCTTGACCGTCCTATGTACTTCTTGACCGTACTAAGGACTTCTTGACCGTCCATAGGACTTCTTGACCGTCTTAAGGAATTCTTGACCGTCATAAGTATTTCTTGACCGTCCTTAGGACCTCTTGACCGTCCATAGGACTTCTTGATCGTCCATAGGACTTCTAGACCATCCTAAGGACTTCTTGACCGTCCTAAACACTTCTTGACCGTCCTAAAGACTTCTTGGCCGTCCTGAGGACTTCTTGACCGTCCTAGAGACTTCTTGACCGTCCTAAGTACTTCTTGACTGTCCTTAGGACTTCTTGACTGCCCTAAGGACTTCTTGACCGTCCTAAGGACTTCTTGACCGTCCTAAGTACTTCTTGACCGTCCTAAGGACTTCTTGACCGTCCTAAGGACTTCTTGACAGTCCTAATGACTACATGACCGTCCTTAAGACTTCTTGACCGTCCAAAGGACTTCTTGACCGTCTTAAGGAATTCTTGACCGTCATAAGTATTTCTTGACAGTCCTAAGGACTTCATAACCGTCCTAAGGACTTCTTGAGCGTCCTAATGACTACTTGACCGTCCTAAATACTTCTTGACCGTCCTAATGACTTCTTGACCGTCCTTAGGACTTCTTGAGCGTCCTAAGGACTTCTTGACCGTCTTTAGGACTTCTTGACTGTCCATAGGATCTCTTGACCGTCCTTAGGATTTCTTGACCGTCCTTAGGATTTCTTGACCGTCCTTAGGATTTCTTGACCGTCCTTAGGACTTTATGACCGTCCTAAAGACTTCTTGGCCGTCCTGAGGACTTCTTGACCGTCCTAGAGACTTCTTGACCGTCCTAAGTACTTCTTGACCGTCCTAAGGACTTCTTGACCGTCCTTAGGACTTCTTGACCGTCCTAAGGACTTCTTGAGCGTCCTAATGACAACTTCACCGTCCTAAAGACTTCTTGACCGTCCAAAGGACTTCTTGACCGTCTTAAGGAATTCTTGACCGTCATAAGTATTTCTTGACCGTCCTAAGGACTTCTTAACCGTTATAAGGACTTCTTGAGCGTCCTAATGACAACTTGACCGTCCTAAAGACTTCTTGACCGTCCTAAGGACTTTTTGACCGTCCTAAAGACTTCTTGACCGTCCTAAGGACTTCTTGAGCGTCCTAAGGAGTTCTTGACCGTCCTAAAGACTTCTTGGCCGTCCTGAGGACTTCTTGACCGTCCTAGAGACTTCTTGACCGTCCTAAGTACTTCTTGACTGTCCTTAGGACTTCTTGACTGCCCTAAGGACTTCTTGACCGTCCTAAGGACTTCTTGACCGTCCTAAGTACTTCTTGACCGTCCTAAGGACTTCTTGACCGTCCTAAGGACTTCTTGACAGTCCTAATGACTACATGACCGTCCTTAAGACTTCTTGACCGTCCAAAGGACTTCTTGACCGTCTTAAGGAATTCTTGACCGTCATAAGTATTTCTTGACAGTCCTAAGGACTTCATAACCGTCCTAAGGACTTCTTGAGCGTCCTAATGACTACTTGACCGTCCTAAATACTTCTTGACCGTCCTAATGACTTCTTGACCGTCCTAAGGACTTCTTGACCGTCTTTAGGACTTCTTGACTGTCCATAGGATCTCTTGACCGTCCTTAGGATTTCTTGACCGTCCTTAGGATTTCTTGACCGTCCTTAGGACTTTATGACCGTCCTAAAGACTTCTTGGCCGTCCTGAGGACTTCTTGACCGTCCTAGAGACTTCTTGACCGTCCTAAGTACTTCTTGACCGTCCTAAGGACTTCTTGACCGTCCTTAGGACTTCTTGACCGTCCTAAGGACTTCTTGAGCGTCCTAATGACAACTTCACCGTCCTAAAGACTTCTTGACCGTCCAAAGGACTTCTTGACCGTCTTAAGGAATTCTTGACCGTCATAAGTATTTCTTGACCGTCCTAAGGACTTCTTAACCGTTATAAGGACTTCTTGGGCGTCCTAATGACAACTTGACCGTCCTAAAGACTTCTTGACCGTCCTAAGGACTTTTTGACCGTCCTAAAGACTTCTTGACCGTCCTAAGGACTTCTTGAGCGTCCTAAGGAGTTCTTGAGTGTCCTAAGGACTTCTTGACCGTCCTTAGCACTTCCTGACCGTCCTAAGGACTTCTTGACCGTCCTTAGGACTTTATGACCGTCCTAAAGACTTCTTGGCCGTCCTGAGGACTTCTTGACCGTCCTAAAGACTTCTTGACCGTCCTAAGTACTTCTTGACCGAACTAAGGACTTCTTGACCGTCCTAAGGACTTCTTGACAGTCCAAATGACTACATGACCGTCATAAGACTTCTTGACCGTCCAAAGGACTTCTTGACCGTCTTAAGGAATTCTTGACCGTCCTAAGTATTTCTTGACCGTCCTAAGGACTTCATAACCGTCCTAAGGAGTTCTTGAGCGTCCTAATGACTACTTGACCGTCCTTAAGACTTCTTGACCATCCTAAGGACTTCTAGACCGTCCTAAGGACTTCTTGAGCGTCCTAAGGACTTCTTGACCGTCTTTAGGACTTCTTGACTGTCCATAGGACCTCTTGACCGTCCTAAGGACTTCTTGACCGTCCTTAGGACTTCTTGACCGTCCTAAGGACTTCTTGACCGTCCATAGAACTTCTAGACCTTCCTTAGTACTTCTTGACCATCCTAAGGACTTCTTGACCGTCCTAAGGACTTCTTGAGCGTCTTAAGGAATTCTTGACCGTCATAAGTATTTCTTGACCGTCCTAAGGACTTCTTAACCGTCCTAAGGACTTCTTGAGCGTCCTAATGACTACTTGACCGTCCTAAAGACTTCTTGACCGTCCTAAGGACTTCTTGACCGTCCTAAGGACTTCTTGACCGTCCTAAAGACTTCTTGACCGTCCTAAGTACTTCTTGACCGAACTAAGGACTTCTTGACCGTCCTAAGGACTTCTTGACCGTCCTAAGGACTTCTTGACCGTCCATAGGACATCTTGACCGTCCATAGGGCTTCTTGATCGTCCATAGGACTTTTTGACCGTCCTAAGGACTTCATGACCGTCCTAAGGACTTCTTGACCGTCCTAAGGACTTCTTGAGCGTCCTAATGACAACTTGACCGTCCTAAAGACTTCTTGACCGTCCTAAGGACTTTTGACCGTCCTAAAGACTTCTTGACCGTCCCAAGAACTTCTTGAGCGTCCTAAGGAGTTCTTGAGCGTCCTAAGGACTTCTTGACCGTCCTTAGCACTTCTTGACCGTCCTAAGGACTTCTTGACCGTCCTTAGGACTTTATGACCGTCCGAAAGACTTCTTGGCCGTCCTGAGGACTTCTTGACCGTCCTAAAGACTTCTTGACCGTCCAAAGGACTTCTTGACCGTCTTAAGGAATTCTTGACCGTCCTAAGTATTTCTTGACCGTCCTAAGGACTTCATAACCGTCCTAAGGAGTTCTTGAGCGTCCTAATGACTACTTGACCGTCCTAAAGACTTCTTGACCGTCCTAAGGACTTCTTGACCGTCCTAAGGACTTCTTGAGCGTCCTAAGGACTTCTTGACCGTCTTTAGGACTTCTTGACTGTCCATAGGACTTCTTGACCGTCCTAAGGACTTCTTGACCGTCCTAAGGACTTCTTGACCGTCCATAGAACTTCTAGACCGTCCTTAGTACTTCTTGACCATCCTAAGGACTTCTTGACCGTCCTAAGGACTTCCTGAGCGTCTTAAGGAATTCTTGACCGTCATAAGTATTTCTTGACCGTCCTAAGGACTTCTTAACCGTCCTAAGGACTTCTTGAGCGTCCTAATGACTACTTGACCGTCCTAAAGACTTCTTGACCGTCCTAAGGACTTCTTGACCGTCCTAAGGACTCCTTGACCGTCTTTAGGACTTCTTGACTGTCCATAGGACCTCTTGACCAATTTAAGGACTTCTTGACCGTCCTAAGGACTTCTTGACCGTCCTTTGGACTTCTTGACCGTCCTAAGGACTTCTTGACCGTCCATTGGACCTCTTGACCGTCCTAAGGACTTCTTGACAATCCTTAGGACTTCTTGACCGTCCTAAGGACTTCTTGACCGTCCTAAGGACTTCTTGAGCGTCCTAAGGACTTCTAGACCGTCCTTAGGACTTCTTGACCGTCCTAAGGACTTCTTGACCGTCCTAAGGACTTCTTGACCGTCCATAGGACATCTTGACCGTCCATAGGGCTTCTTGATCATCCATAGGACTTTTTGACCGTCCTAAGGACTTCTTGACCGTCCTTAGGACTTCTTGACCGTCCTAAGGACTTCTTGAGCGTCTAAAGGAATTCTTGACCGTCATAAGTATTTCTTGACCGTCCTAAGGACTTCTTAACCGTCCTAAGGACTACTTGACCGTCCTAAAGACTTCTTGACCGTCCTAAGGTCTTCTTGACAGTCCTAAGGACTTCTTGACCGTCCTAATGACTACTTGACCGTCCTAATGACTTTTTGACCATCCTAAAGGCTTCTTGACTGTCCTAAGGACTTTTTGACCGTCCTAAAGACTTCTTGACCGTTAAGGACTTCTTGAGCGTCCTAAGGACTTTTTGACCGTCTTTAGCACTTCTTAACCGACCTAAGGACTTCTTGACCGTCCATAGGACCTCTTGATCGTCCATAGGACTTCTAGACCGTCCTAAGGACTTCTTGACCGTCCTAAGTACTTCTTGACCGTCCTTAGGATTTCTTGACCGTCCTTAGGACTTTATGACCGTCCTAAAGACTTCTTGGCCGTCCTGAGGACTTCTTGACCGTCCTAGAGACTTCTTGACCGTCCTAAGTACTTCTTGACTGTCCTTAGGACTTCTTGACCGCCCTATGGACTTCTTGACCGTCCTAAGGACTTCTTGAGCGTCCTAATGACAACTTGACCGTCCTAAAAACTTTTTGACCGTCCAAAGGACTTCTTGACCGTCTTAAGGAATTCTTGACCGTCCTAAGGACTTCTTAACCGTCCTAAGGACTTCTTGAGCGTCCTAAGGACTTCTTGACCGTCTTTAGGACTTCTTGACTGTCCATAGGACCTCTTGACCATCCTAAGGACTTCTTGACCGTCCTAAGGACTTCTTGACCGTCCTAAAGACTTCTTGGCAATCCTAAGGACTTCTTGACCGTCCTTAGGACTTCTTGAGCGTCCTAAGGACTTCATACCCGTCCTAAGGACTACTTGACCGTCCTTAGGACTTCTTGAGCGTCCAAAGGACTTCTTGACCGTCCTTAGGACTTCTTGACCGTCCTTAAGACTTCTTGACCGTCCTAAGGACTTCTTGACCGCCATAGGACTTCTAGTCCGTCCTAAGTACTTCTTGACCGTCCTAAGTACTTCTTGACCGAACTAAGGACTTCTTGACCGTCCTAAGGACTTCTTGACCGTCCTAAGGACTTCTTGACCGTCCATAGGACATCTTGACCGTCCATAGGGCTTCTTGATCGTCCATAGGACTTTTTGACCGTCCTAAGGACTTCATGACCGTCCTAAGGACTTCTTGACCGTCCTAAGGACTTCTTGAGCGTCCTAATGACAACTTGACCGTCCTAAAGACTTCTTGACCGTCCTAAGGACTTTTGACCGTCCTAAAGACTTCTTGACCGTCCCAAGAACTTCTTGAGCGTCCTAAGGAGTTCTTGAGCGTCCTAAGGACTTCTTGACCGTCCTTAGCACTTCTTGACCGTCCTAAGGACTTCTTGACCGTCCTTAGGACTTTATGACCGTCCGAAAGACTTCTTGGCCGTCCTGAGGACTTCTTGACCGTCCTAAAGACTTCTTGACCGTCCAAAGGACTTCTTGACCGTCTTAAGGAATTCTTGACCGTCCTAAGTATTTCTTGACCGTCCTAAGGACTTCATAACCGTCCTAAGGAGTTCTTGAGCGTCCTAATGACTACTTGACCGTCCTAAAGACTTCTTGACCGTCCTAAGGACTTCTTGACCGTCCTAAGGACTTCTTGAGCGTCCTAAGGACTTCTTGACCGTCTTTAGGACTTCTTGACTGTCCATAGGACTTCTTGACCGTCCTAAGGACTTCTTGACCGTCCTAAGGACTTCTTGACCGTCCATAGAACTTCTAGACCGTCCTTAGTACTTCTTGACCATCCTAAGGACTTCTTGACCGTCCTAAGGACTTCCTGAGCGTCTTAAGGAATTCTTGACCGTCATAAGTATTTCTTGACCGTCCTAAGGACTTCTTAACCGTCCTAAGGACTTCTTGAGCGTCCTAATGACTACTTGACCGTCCTAAAGACTTCTTGACCGTCCTAAGGACTTCTTGACCGTCCTAAGGACTCCTTGACCGTCTTTAGGACTTCTTGACTGTCCATAGGACCTCTTGACCATCCTAAGGACTTCTTGACCGTCCTAAGGACTTCTTGACCGTCCTTTGGACTTCTTGACCGTCCTAAGGACTTCTTGACCGTCCATTGGACCTCTTGACCGTCCTAAGGACTTCTTGACAATCCTTAGGACTTCTTGACCGTCCTAAGGACTTCTTGACCGTCCTAAGGACTTCTTGAGCGTCCTAAGGACTTCTAGACCGTCCTTAGGACTTCTTGACCGTCCTAAGGACTTCTTGACCGTCCTAAGGACTTCTTGACCGTCCATAGGACATCTTGACCGTCCATAGGGCTTCTTGATCATCCATAGGACTTTTTGACCGTCCTAAGGACTTCTTGACCGTCCTTAGGACTTCTTGACCGTCCTAAGGACTTCTTGACTGTCCTTAGGACTTCTTGACCGCCCTATGGACTTCTTGACCGTCCTAAGGACTTCTTGAGCGTCCTAATGACAACTTGACCGTCCTAAAGACTTTTTGACCGTCCAAAGGACTTCTTGACCGTCTTAAGGAATTCTTGACCGTCCTAAGGACTTCTTAACCGTCCTAAGGACTTCTTGAGCGTCCTAAGGACTTCTTGACCGTCTTTAGGACTTCTTGACTGTCCATAGGACCTCTTGACCATCCTAAGGACTTCTTGACCGTCCTTAGGACTTCTTGACCGTCCTAAGGACTTCTTGAGCGTCTTAAGGAATTCTTGACCGTCATAAGTATTTCTTGACCGTCCTAAGGACTTCTTAACCGTCCTAAGGACTACTTGACCGTCCTAAAGACTTCTTGACCGTCCTAAGGTCTTCTTGACAGTCCTAAGGACTTCTTGACCGTCCTAATGACTACTTGACCGTCCTAATGACTTTTTGACCATCCTAAAGGCTTCTTGACTGTCCTAAGGACTTTTTGACCGTCCTAAGGACTTCTTGACCGTCCTAAGGACTTCTTGGCCGTCCAAAGGACTTCTTGACCGTCTTAAGGAATTCTTGACCGTCCTAAGGACTTCTTAACCGTCCTAAGGACTTCTTGAGCGTCCTAAGGACTTCTTGACCGTCTTTAGGACTTCTTGACTGTCCATAGGACCTCTTGACCGTCCTAAGGACTTCTTGACCGTCCTTAGGACTTCTTGACCGTCCTAAGGACTTCTTGAGCGTCTTAAGGAATTCTTGACCGTCATAAGTATTTCTTGACCGTCCTAAGGACTTCTTAACCGTCCTAAGGACTACTTGACCGTCCTAAAGACTTCTTGACCGTCCTAAGGTCTTCTTGACAGTCCTAAGGACTTCTTGACCGTCCTAATGACTACTTGACCGTCCTAATGACTTTTTGACCATCCTAAAGGCTTCTTGACTGTCCTAAGGACTTTTTGACCGTCCTAAGGACTTCTTGACCGTCCTAAGGACTTCTTGGCCGTCCTGAGGACTTCTTGACCGTCCTAGAGACTTCTTGACCGTCCTAAGTACTTCTTGACTGTCCTTAGGACTTCTTGACCGCCCTATGGACTTCTTGACCGTCCTAAGGACTTCTTGAGCGTCCTAATGACAACTTGACCGTCCTAAAGACTTTTTGACCGTCCAAAGGACTTCTTGACCGTCTTAAGGAATTCTTGACCGTCCTAAGGACTTCTTAACCGTCCTAAGGACTTCTTGAGCGTCCTAAGGACTTCTTGACCGTCTTTAGGACTTCTTGACTGTCCATAGGACCTCTTGACCATCCTAAGGACTTCTTGACCGTCCTAAGGACTTCTTGACCGTCCTAAAGACTTCTTGGCAATCCTAAGGACTTCTTGACCGTCCTTAGGACTTCTTGAGCGTCCTAAGGACTTCATACCCGTCCTAAGGACTACTTGACCGTCCTTAGGACTTCTTGAGCGTCCTAAGGACTTCTTGACCGTCCTTAGGACTTCTTGACCGTCCTTAAGACTTCTTGACCGTCCTAAGGACTTCTTGACCGCCATAGGACTTCTAGACCGTCCTAAGTACTTCTTGACCGTCCTAATGACTACTTGACCGTCTTAAAGACTTCTTGACCGTCCTAAGTACTTCTTGACCGTCCTAAGGACTTCTTGACCGTCCTAAGGACTTCTTGACAGTCCTAATGACTACATGACCGTCCTTAAGACTTCTTTATCGTCCAAAGGACTTCTTGACCGTCTTAAGGAATTCTTGACAGTCATAAGTATTTCTTGACCGTCCTAAGGACTTCATAACCGTCCTAAGGACTTCTTGAGCGTCCTAATGACTACTTGACCGTCCTAAATACTTCTTGACCGTCCTTAGGACTTCTTGACCGTCCTAGGGACATCTTGAGCGTCCTAAGGACTTCTTGACCGTCTTTAGGACTTCTTGACTGTCCATAGGATCTCTTGACCGTCCTAAGTACTTCTTGACCGTCCTTACGATTTCTTGACCGTCCTTAGGACTTTATGACCGTCCTAAAGACTTCTTGGCCGTCCTGAGGACTTCTTGACCGTCCTAGAGACTTCTTGACCGTCCTAAATACTTCTTGACCGTCCTAAGGACTTCTTGACCGTCTATAGGACTTCTTGACCGTCCTAAGGACTTCTTGAGCGTCCTAATGACAACTTCACCGTCCTAAAGACTTCTTGACCGTCCAAAGGACTTCTTGACCGTCTTAAGGAATTCTTGACCGTCATAAGTATTTTTAGACCGTCCTAAGGACTTCTTAACCGTTATAAGGACTTCTTGAGCGTCCTAATAACAACTTGACCGTCCTAAAGACTTCTTGACCGTCCAAAGGACTTCTTGACCGTCCTAAGGACTTCTTGAGCGTCCTAAGGAGTTCTTGAGCGTCCTAAGGACTTTTTGACCGTCCTAGAGACTTCTTGACCGTCCTAAGTACTTCTTGACCGTCCAAAGTACTTCTTGACCGTCCTAAGGACTTCTTGACCGTCCTTAGGACTTCTTGACCGTCCTAAGGACTTCTTGAGCGTCCTAATGACAACTTCACCGTCCTAAAGACTTCTTGACCGTCCAAAGGACTACATGACCGTCATAAGACTTCTTGACCGTCCAAAGGACTTCTTGACCGTCTTAAGGAATTCTTGACCGTCCTAAGTATTTCTTGACCGTCCTAAGGACTTCATAACCGTCCTAAGGAGTTCTTGAGCGTCCTAATGACTACTTGACCGTCCTAAAGACTTCTTGACCGTCCTAAGGACTTCTAGACCGTCCTAAGGACTTCTTGAGCGTCCTAAGGACTTCTTGACCGTCTTTAGGACTTCTTGACTGTCCATAGGACCTCTTGACCATCCTAAGGACTTCTTGACCGTCCTAAGGACTTCTTGACCGTCCTAAAGACTTCTTGGCAATCCTAAGGACTTCTTGACCGTCCTTAGGACTTCTTGAGCGTCCTAAGGACTTTATACCCGTCCTAAGGACTACTTGACCGTCCTTAGGACTTCTTGACCGTCCAAAGGACTTCTTGACCGTCTTAAGGAATTCTTGACCGTCATAAGTATTTCTAGACCGTCCTAAGGACTTCTTAACCGTTATAAGGACTTCTTGAGCGTCCTAATGACAACTTGACCGTCCTAAAGACTTCTTGACCGTCCAAAGGACTTCTTAACCGTCCCAAGGACTTCTTGAGCGTCCTAAGGAGTTCTTGAGCGTCCTAAGGACTTTTTGACCGTCCTGAGGACTTTTTGACCGTCCTAGAGACTTCTTGAACGTCCTAAGTACTTCTTGACCGTCCTAAGTACTTCTTGACCGTCCTAAGGACTTCTTGACCGTCCTTAGGACTTCTTGACCGTCCTAAGGACTTCTTGAGCGTCCTAATGACAACTTCACCGTCCTAAAGACTTCTTGACCGTCCAAAGGACTACATGACCGTCATAAGACTTCTTGACCGTCCAAAGGACTTCTTGACCGTCTTAAGGAATTCTTGACCGTCCTAAGTATTTCTTGACCGTCCTAAGGACTTCATAACCGTCCTAAGGAGTTCTTGAGCGTCCTAATGACTACTTGACCGTCCTAAAGACTTCTTGACCGTCCTAAGGACCTCTTGACCATCCTAAGGACTTCTTGACCGTCCTAAGGACTTCTTGACCGTCCTAAAGACTTCTTGGCGATCCTAAGGACTTCTTGACCGTCCTTAGGACTTCTTGAGCGTCCTAAGGACTTCATACCCGTCCTAAGGACTACTTGACCGTCCTTAGGACTTCTTGAGCGTCCTAAGGACTTCTTGACCGTCCATGGGACCTCTTGACCGTCCATAGGACTTCTTGACCGTCCTTAGGATTTCTTGACCGTCCTTAGGACTTCTTGACCGTCCTAAAGACTTCTTGACCGTCCTAAGTACTTCTTGACCGTCCTAAGGACTTCTTGACCGTCCATAGGACCTCTTGACCGTCCATAGGACTTCTTGATCGTCCATAGGACTTCTAGACCATCCTAAGGACTTCTTGACCGTCCTAAGTACTTCTTGACCGTCCTTAGGATTTCTTGACCGTCCTTAGGACTTTATGACCGTCCTAAAGACTTCTTGGCCGTCCTGAGGACTTCTTGACCGTCCTAGAGACTTCTTGACCGTCCTAAGTACTTCTTGACTGTCCTAAGGACTTCTTGACTGCCCTAAGGACTTCTTGACCGTCCTAAGGACTTCTTGACCGTCCTAAGTACTTCTTGACCGTCCTAAGGACTTCTTGACCGTCCTAAGGACTTCTTGACAGTCCTAATGACTACATGACCGTCCTTAAGACTTCTTGACCGTCCAAAGGACTTCTTGACCGTCTAAAAGGAATTCTTGACCGTCATAAGTATTTCTTGACAGTCCTAAGGACTTCATAACCGTCCTAAGGACTTCTTGAGCGTCCTAATGACTACTTGACCGTCCTAAATACTTCTTGACCGTCCTAAAGACTTCTTGACCGTCCTAAGGACTTCTTGAGCGTCCTAATGACTTCTTGACCGTCTTTAGGACTTCTTGACTGTCCATAGGATCTCTTGACCGTCCTAAGTACTTCTTGACCGTCCTTAGGATTTCTTGACCGTCCTTAGGACTTTATGACCGTCCTAAAGACTTCTTGGCCGTCCTGAGGTCTTCTTGACCGTCCTTAGGATTTCTTGACCGTCCTTAGGACTTCTTGACCGTCCTAAAGACTTCTTGACCGTCCTAAGTACTTCTTGACCGTCCTAAGGACTTCTTGACCGTCCATAGGACCTCTTGACCGTCCATAGGACTTCTTGATCGTCCATAGGACTTCTAGACCATCCTAAGGACTTCTTGACCGTCCTAGAGACTTCTTGGCCGTCCTGAGGACTTCTTGACCGTCCTAGAGACTTCTTGACCGTCCTAAGTACTTCTTGACTGTCCTAAGGACTTCTTGACTGCCCTAAGGACTTCTTGACCGTCCTAAGGACTTCTTGACCGTCCTAAGTACTTCTTGACCGTCCTAAGGACTTCTTGACCGTCCTAAGGACTTCTTGACAGTCCTAATGACTACATGACCGTCCTTAAGACTTCTTGACCGTCCAAAGGACTTCTTGACCGTCTAAAAGGAATTCTTGACCGTCATAAGTATTTCTTGACAGTCCTAAGGACTTCATAACCGTCCTAAGGACTTCTTGAGCGTCCTAATGACTACTTGACCGTCCTAAATACTTCTTGACCATCCTAAAGACTTCTTGACCGTCCTAAGGACTTCTTGAGCGTCCTAATGACTTCTTGACCGTCTTTAGGACTTCTTGACTGTCCATAGGATCTCTTGACCGTCCTAAGTACTTCTTGACCGTCCTTAGGATTTCTTGACCGTCCTTAGGACTTTATGACCGTCCTAAAGACTTCTTGGCCGTCCTGAGGTCTTCTTGACCGTCCTAAGTACTTCTTGACCGTCCTAAGGACTTCTTGACCGTCCTTAGGACTTCTTGTCCGTCCTAAGGACTTCTTGAGCGTCCTAATGACAACTTCACCGTCCTAAAGACTTCTTGACCGTCCAAAGGACTTCTTGACCGTCTTAAGGAATTCTTGACCGTCATAAGTATTTCTTGACCGTCCTAAGGACTTCTTAACCGTTATAAGGACTTCTTGAGCGTCCTAATGACAACTTGACCGTCCTAAAGACTTCTTGACCGTCCTAAGGACTTTTTGACCGTCCTAGAGACTTCTTGACCGTCCTAAGTACTTCTTGACCGTCCTAAGGACTTCTTGACCGTCCTTAGGACTTCTTGTCCGTCCTAAGTACTTCTTGACCGTCCTAAGGACTTCTTGACCGTCCTTAGGACTTCTTGTCCGTCGTAAGGACTTTTTGAGCGTCCTAATGACAACTTCACCGTCCTAAAGACTTCTTGACCGTCCAAAGGACTTCTTAACCGTCTTAAGGAATTCTTGACCGTCATAAGTATTTCTTGACCGTCCTAAGGACTTCTTAACCGTTATAAGGACTTCTTGAGCGTCCTAATGACAACTTGACCGTCCTAAAGACTTCTTGACCGTCCTAAGGACTTTTTGACCGTCCTAAAGACTTCTTGACCGTCCTAAGGACTTCTTGAGCGTCCTAAGGAGTTCTTGATTGTCCTAAGGACTTCTTGACCGTCCTTAGCACTTCTTGACCGTCCTATGGACTTCTTGACCGTCCTTAGGACTTTTTGACCGTCCTAAAGACTTCTTGGCCGTCCTGAGGACTTCTTGACCGTCCTAAAGACTTCTTGACCGTCCTATGTACTTCTTGACCGTACTAAGGACTTCTTGACCGTCCATAGGACTTCTTGACCGTCTTAAGGAATTCTTGACCGTCATAAGTATTTCTTGACCGTCCTTAGGACCTCTTGACCGTCCATAGGACTTCTTGATCGTCCATAGGACTTCTAGACCATCCTAAGGACTTCTTGACCGTCCTAAACACTTCTTGACCGTCCTAAAGACTTCTTGGCCGTCCTGAGGACTTCTTGACCGTCCTAGAGACTTCTTGACCGTCCTTAGTACTTCTTGACTGTCCTAAGGACTTCTTGACTGCCCTAAGGACTTCTTGACCGTCCTAAGGACTTCTTGACCGTCCTAAGTACTTCTTGACCGTCCTAAAGACTTCTTGACCGTCCTAAGGACTTCTTGACAGTCCTAATGACTACATGACCGTCCTTAAGACTTCTTGACCGTCCAAAGGACTTCTTGACCGTCTTAAGGAATTCTTGACCGTCATAAGTATTTCTTGACAGTCCTAAGGACTTCATAACCGTCCTAAGGACTTCTTGAGCGTCCTAATGACTACTTGACCGTCCTAAATACTTCTTGACCGTCCTAAGGACATCTTGACCGTCCTAAGGACTTCTTGAGCGTCCTAAGGACTTCTTGACCGTCTTTAGGACTTCTTGACTGTCCATAGGATCTCTTGACCGTCCTTAGGATTTCTTGACCGTCCTTAGGATTTCTTGACCGTCCTTAGGACTTTATGACCGTCCTAAAGACTTCTTGGCCGTCCTGAGGACTTCTTGACCGTCCTAGAGACTTCTTGACCGTCCTAAGTACTTCTTGACCGTCCTAAGGACTTCTTGACCGTCCTTAGGACTTCTTGACCGTCCTAAGGACTTCTTGAGCGTCCTAATGACAACTTCACCGTCCTAAAGACTTCTTGACCGTCCAAAGGACTTCTTGACCGTCTTAAGGAATTCTTGACCGTCATAAGTATTTCTTGACCGTCCTAAGGACTTCTTAACCGTTATAAGGACTTCTTGAGCGTCCTAATGACAACTTGACCGTCCTAAAGACTTCTTGACCGTCCTAAGGACTTTTTGACCGTCCTAAAGACTTCTTGACCGTCCTAAGGACTTCTTGAGCGTCCTAAGGAGTTCTTGAGCGTCCTAAGGACTTCTTGACCGTCCTTAGCACTTCCTGACCGTCCTAAGGACTTCTTGACCGTCCTTAGGACTTTATGACCGTCCTAAAGACTTCTTGGCCGTCCTGAGGACTTCTTGACCGTCCTAAAGACTTCTTGACCGTCCTAAGTACTTCTTGACCGAACTAAGGACTTCTTGACCGTCCTAAGGACTTCTTGACAGTCCAAATGACTACATGACCGTCATAAGACTTCTTGACCGTCCAAAGGACTTCTTGACCATCTTAAGGAATTCTTGACCGTCCTAAGTATTTCTTGACCGTCCTAAGGACTTCATAACCGTCCTAAGGAGTTCTTGAGCGTCCTAATGACTACTTGACCGTCCTAAAGACTTCTTGACCGTCCTAAGGACTTCTAGACCGTCCTAAGGACTTCTTGACCGTCCTTAGCACTTCTTGACCGTCCTATGGACTTCTTGACCGTCCTTAGGACTTTTTGACCGTCCTAAAGACTTCTTGGCCGTCCTGAGGACTTCTTGACCGTCCTAAAGACTTCTTGACCGTCCTATGTACTTCTTGACCGTACTAAGGACTTCTTGACCGTCCATAGGACTTCTTGACCGTCTTAAGGAATTCTTGACCGTCATAAGTATTTCTTGACCGTCCTTAGGACCTCTTGACCGTCCATAGGACTTCTTGATCGTCCATAGGACTTCTAGACCATCCTAAGGACTTCTTGACCGTCCTAAACACTTCTTGACCGTCCTAAAGACTTCTTGGCCGTCCTGAGGACTTCTTGACCGTCCTAGAGACTTCTTGACCGTCCTTAGTACTTCTTGACTGTCCTAAGGACTTCTTGACTGCCCTAAGGACTTCTTGACCGTCCTAAGGACTTCTTGACCGTCCTAAGTACTTCTTGACCGTCCTAAAGACTTCTTGACCGTCCTAAGGACTTCTTGACAGTCCTAATGACTACATGACCGTCCTTAAGACTTCTTGACCGTCCAAAGGACTTCTTGACCGTCTTAAGGAATTCTTGACCGTCATAAGTATTTCTTGACAGTCCTAAGGACTTCATAACCGTCCTAAGGACTTCTTGAGCGTCCTAATGACTACTTGACCGTCCTAAATACTTCTTGACCGTCCTAAGGACATCTTGACCGTCCTAAGGACTTCTTGAGCGTCCTAAGGACTTCTTGACCGTCTTTAGGACTTCTTGACTGTCCATAGGATCTCTTGACCGTCCTTAGGATTTCTTGACCGTCCTTAGGATTTCTTGACCGTCCTTAGGACTTTATGACCGTCCTAAAGACTTCTTGGCCGTCCTGAGGACTTCTTGACCGTCCTAGAGACTTCTTGACCGTCCTAAGTACTTCTTGACCGTCCTAAGGACTTCTTGACCGTCCTTAGGACTTCTTGACCGTCCTAAGGACTTCTTGAGCGTCCTAATGACAACTTCACCGTCCTAAAGACTTCTTGACCGTCCAAAGGACTTCTTGACCGTCTTAAGGAATTCTTGACCGTCATAAGTATTTCTTGACCGTCCTAAGGACTTCTTAACCGTTATAAGGACTTCTTGAGCGTCCTAATGACAACTTGACCGTCCTAAAGACTTCTTGACCGTCCTAAGGACTTTTTGACCGTCCTAAAGACTTCTTGACCGTCCTAAGGACTTCTTGAGCGTCCTAAGGAGTTCTTGAGCGTCCTAAGGACTTCTTGACCGTCCTTAGCACTTCCTGACCGTCCTAAGGACTTCTTGACCGTCCTTAGGACTTTATGACCGTCCTAAAGACTTCTTGGCCGTCCTGAGGACTTCTTGACCGTCCTAAAGACTTCTTGACCGTCCTAAGTACTTCTTGACCGAACTAAGGACTTCTTGACCGTCCTAAGGACTTCTTGACAGTCCAAATGACTACATGACCGTCATAAGACTTCTTGACCGTCCAAAGGACTTCTTGACCATCTTAAGGAATTCTTGACCGTCCTAAGTATTTCTTGACCGTCCTAAGGACTTCATAACCGTCCTAAGGAGTTCTTGAGCGTCCTAATGACTACTTGACCGTCCTAAAGACTTCTTGACCGTCCTAAGGACTTCTAGACCGTCCTAAGGACTTCTTGAGCGTCCTAAGGACTTCTTGACCGTCTTTAGGACTTCTTGACTGTCCATAGGACCTCTTGACCGTCCTAAGGACTTCTTGACCGTCCTTAGGACTTCTTGACCGTCCTAAGGACTTCTTGACCGTCCATAGAACTTCTAGACCGTCCTTAGTACTTCTTGACCATCCTAAGGACTTCTTGACCGTCCTAAGGACTTCTTGAGCGTCTTAAGGAATTCTTGACCGTCATAAGTATTTCTTGACCGTCCTAAGGACTTCTTAACCGTCCTAAGGACTTCTAAAGCGTCCTAATGACTACTTGACCGTCCTAAAGACTTCTTGACCGTCCTAAGGACTTCTTGACCGTCCTAAGGACTTCTTGACCGTCCTAAGGACTTCTTGACCGTCTTTAGGACTTCTTGACTGTCCATAGGACCTCTTGACCATCCTAAGGACTTCTTGACCGTCCTAAGGACTTCTTGACCGTCCTTTGGACTTCTTGACCGTCCTAAGGACTTCTTGACCGTCCATTGGACCTCTTGACCGTCCTAAGGACTTCTTGACAATCCTTAGGACTTCTTGACCGTCCTAAGGACTTCTTGACCGTCCTAAGGACTTCTTGAGCGTCCCAAGGACTTCTAGACCGTCCTTAGGACTTCTTGACCGTCCTAAGGACTTCTTGACCGTCCTAAGGACTTCTTGAGCGTCCTAATGACAACTTGACCGTCCTAAAGACTTCTTGACCGTCCTAAGGACTTTTTGACCGTCCTAAAGACTTCTTGACCGTCCCAAGAACTTCTTGAGCGTCCTAAGGAGTTCTTGAGCGTCCTAAGGACTTCATAACCGTCCTAAGGAGTTCTTGAGCGTCCTAATGACTACTTGACCGTCCTAAAGACTTCTTGACCGTCCTAAGGACTTCTAGACCGTCCTAAGGACTTCTTGAGCGTCCTAAGGACTTCTTGACCGTCTTTAGGACTTCTTGACTGTCCATAGGACCTCTTGACCGTCCTAAGGACTTCTTGACCGTCCTTAGGACTTCTTGACCGTCCTAAGGACTTCTTGACCGTCCATAGAACTTCTAGACCGTCCTTAGTACTTCTTGACCATCCTAAGGACTTCTTGACCGTCCTAAGGACTTCTTGAGCGTCTTAAGGAATTCTTGACCGTCATAAGTATTTCTTGACCGTCCTAAGGACTTCTTAACCGTCCTAAGGACTTCTAAAGCGTCCTAATGACTACTTGACCGTCCTAAAGACTTCTTGACCGTCCTAAGGACTTCTTGACCGTCCTAAGGACTTCTTGACCGTCCTAAGGACTTCTTGACCGTCTTTAGGACTTCTTGACTGTCCATAGGACCTCTTGACCATCCTAAGGACTTCTTGACCGTCCTAAGGACTTCTTGACCGTCCTTTGGACTTCTTGACCGTCCTAAGGACTTCTTGACCGTCCATTGGACCTCTTGACCGTCCTAAGGACTTCTTGACAATCCTTAGGACTTCTTGACCGTCCTAAGGACTTCTTGACCGTCCTAAGGACTTCTTGAGCGTCCCAAGGACTTCTAGACCGTCCTTAGGACTTCTTGACCGTCCTAAGGACTTCTTGACCGTCCTAAGGACTTCTTGAGCGTCCTAATGACAACTTGACCGTCCTAAAGACTTCTTGACCGTCCTAAGGACTTTTTGACCGTCCTAAAGACTTCTTGACCGTCCCAAGAACTTCTTGAGCGTCCTAAGGACTTCTTGACCGTCCTTAGCACTTCTTGACCGTCCTAAGGACTTCTTGACCGTCCTTAGGACTTTATGACCGTCCGAAAGACTTCTTGGCCGTCCTGAGGACTTCTTGACCGTCCTAAAGACTTCTTGACCGTCCTAAGTACTTCTTGACCGTACTAAGGACTTCTTGACCGTCCTAAGGACTTCTTGACAGTCCAAATGACTACATGACCGTCATAAGACTTCTTGACCGTCCAAAGGACTTCTTGACCGTCTTAAGGAATTCTTGACCGTCCTAAGTATTTCTTGACCGTCCTAAGGACTTCATAACCGTCCTAAGGAGTTCTTGAGCGTCCTAATGACTACTTGACCGTCCTAAAGACTTCTTGACCGTCCTAAGGACTTCTTGACCGTCCTAAGGACTTCTTGAGCGTCCTAAGGACTTCTTGACCGTCTTTAGGACTTCTTGACTGTCCATAGGACTTCTTGACCGTCCTAAGGACTTCTTGACCGTCCTTAGGACTTCTTGACCGTCCTAAGGACTTCTTGACCGTCCATAGAACTTCTAGACCGTCCTTAGTACTTCTTGACCATCCTAAGGACTTCTTGACCGTCCTAAGGACTTCTTGAGCGTCTTAAGGAATTCTTGACCGTCATAAGTATTTCTTGACCGTCCTAAGGACTTCTTAACCGTCCTAAGGACTTCTTGAGCGTCCTAATGACTACTTGACCGTCCTAAAGACTTCTTGACCGTCCTAAGGACTTCTTGACCGTCCTAAGGACTCCTTGACCGTCTTTAGGACTTTATGACCGTCCGAAAGACTTCTTGGCCGTCCTGAGGACTTCTTGACCGTCCTAAAGACTTCTTGACCGTCCTAAGTACTTCTTGACCGTACTAAGGACTTCTTGACCGTCCTAAGGACTTCTTGACAGTCCAAATGACTACATGACCGTCATAAGACTTCTTGACCGTCCAAAGGACTTCTTGACCGTCTTAAGGAATTCTTGACCGTCCTAAGTATTTCTTGACCGTCCTAAGGACTTCATAACCGTCCTAAGGAGTTCTTGAGCGTCCTAATGACTACTTGACCGTCCTAAAGACTTCTTGACCGTCCTAAGGACTTCTTGACCGTCCTTAGTACTTCTTGACCGTCATAAGTATTTCTTGACCGTCCTAAGGACTTCTTAACCGTCCTAAGGACTTCTTGAGCGTCCTAATGACTACTTGACCGTCCTAAAGACTTCTTGACCGTCCTAAGGACTTCTTGACCGTCCTAAGGACTCCTTGACCGTCTTTAGGACTTCTTGACTGTCCATAGGACCTCTTGACCATCCTAAGGACTTCTTGACCGTCCTAAGGACTTCTTGACCGTCCTTTGGACTTCTTGACCGTCCTAAGGACTTCTTGACCGTCCATTGGACCTCTTGACCGTCCTAAGGACTTCTTGACAATCCTTAGGACTTCTTGACCGTCCTAAGGACTTCTTGACCGTCCTAAGGACTTCTTGAGCGTCCTAAGGACTTCTAGACCGTCCTTAGGACTTCTTGACCGTCCTAAGGACTTCTTGACCGTCCTAAGGACTTCTTGACCGTCCATAGGACATCTTGACCGTCCATAGGGCTTCTTGATCATCCATAGGACTTTTTGACCGTCCTAAGGACTTCTTGACCGTCCTTAGGACTTCTTGACCGTCCTAAGGACTTCTTGAGCGTATTAAGGAATTCTTGACCGTCATAAGTATTTCTTGACCGTCCTAAGGACTTCTTAACCGTCCTAAGGACTACTTGACCGTCCTAAAGACTTCTTGACCGTCCTAAGGTCTTCTTGACAGTCCTAAGGACTTCTTGACCGTCCTAATGACTACTTGACCGTCCTAATGACTTTTTGACCGTCCTAAGGACTTCTTGAGTGTCCTAATGACTACTTGACCGTCCTAAAGACTTCTTGACCGTCCTAAGGACTTCTTGACCGTCCTAAGGAGTTCTTGACCGTCCATAGGACCTCTTGACCGTACTAAGGACTTCTTGACTGTCCATAGGACCTCTTGACAGTCCAAATGACTACATGACCGTCATAAGACTTCTTGACCGTCCAAAGGACTTCTTGACCGTCTTAAGGAATTCTTGACCGTCCTAAGTATTTCTTGACCGTCCTAAGGACTTCATAACCGTCCTAAGGAGTTCTTGAGCGTCCTAATGACTACTTGACCGTCCTAAAGACTTCTTGACCGTCCTAAGGACTTCTTGACCGTCCAAGGACTTCTTGAGCGTCCTAAGGACTTCTTGACCGTCTTTAGGACTTCTTGACTGTCCATAGGACTTCTTGACCGTCCTAAGGACTTCTTGACCGTCCTTAGGACTTCTTGACCGTCCTAAGGACTTCTTGACCGTCCATAGAACTTCTAGACCGTCCTTAGTACTTCTTGACCATCCTAAGGACTTCTTGACCGTCCTAAGGACTTCTTGAGCGTCTTAAGGAATTCTTGACCGTCATAAGTATTTCTTGACCGTCCTAAGGACTTCTTAACCGTCCTAAGGACTTCTTGAGCGTCCTAATGACTACTTGACCGTCCTAAAGACTTCTTGACCGTCCTAAGGACTTCTTGACCGTCCTAAGGACTCCTTGACCGTCTTTAGGACTTCTTGACTGTCCATAGGACCTCTTGACCATCCTAAGGACTTCTTGACCGTCCTAAGGACTTCTTGACCGTCCTTTGGACTTCTTGACCGTCCTAAGGACTTCTTGACCGTCCATTGGACCTCTTGACCGTCCTAAGGACTTCTTGACAATCCTTAGGACTTCTTGACCGTCCTAAGGACTTCTTGACCGTCCTAAGGACTTCTTGAGCGTCCTAAGGACTTCTAGACCGTCCTTAGGACTTCTTGACCGTCCTAAGGACTTCTTGACCGTCCTAAGGACTTCTTGACCGTCCATAGGACATCTTGACCGTCCATAGGGCTTCTTGATCATCCATAGGACTTTTTGACCGTCCTAAGGACTTCTTGACCGTCCTTAGGACTTCTTGACCGTCCTAAGGACTTCTTGAGCGTATTAAGGAATTCTTGACCGTCATAAGTATTTCTTGACCGTCCTAAGGACTTCTTAACCGTCCTAAGGACTACTTGACCGTCCTAAAGACTTCTTCTCCGTCCTAAGGTCTTCTTGACAGTCCTAAGGACATCTTGACCGTCCTAATGACTACTTGACCGTCCTAATGACTTTTTGACCGTCCTAAGGACTTCTTGAGCGTCCTAATGACTACTTGACCGTCCTAAAGACTTCTTGACCGTCCTAAGGACTTCTTGACCGTCCTAAGGAGTTCTTGACCGTCCATAGGACCTCTTGACCGTCTTAAGGACTTCTTGACTGTCCATAGGACCTCTTGACCATCCTAAGGACTTCTTGACCGTCCTAAGGACTTCTTGACCGTCCTTTGGACTTCTTGACCGTCCTAAGGACTTCTTGACCGTCCAATGGACCTCTTGACCGTCCTAAGGACTTCTTGACAATCCTTAGGACTTCTTGACCGTCCTAAGGACTTCTTGACCGTCCTAAGGACTTCTTGATCGTCCTAAGGACTTCTAGACCGTCCTTAGAACTTCTTGACCGTCCTAAGGACTTCTTGACCGTCCTAAGGACTTCTTGACCGTCCATAGGACCTCTTGACCGTCCATAGGGCTTCTTGACCGTCCTAATGACTACTTGACCGTCCTAAAGACTTCTTGACCTTCCTAAGGACTTCTTGACCGTCCTAAGGACTTCTTTACCGTCCATAGGACCTCTTGACCATCCATAGGACCTCTTGACCGTCCTAAGGACTTCTTGACCGTCCTAAGGACTTCTTGACAGTCCTAAGGACTTCTTGACCGTCCTAATGACTACTTGACCGTCCTAAAGACTTCTTGACCGTCCTAAGGATTTCTTGACCGTCCTAATGACTACTTGACCGTCCTAAAGACTTCTTGACCGTCCTAAGGACTTCTTGACAGTCCTAAGGTTTTCTTGACCGTCCTAATGACTACTTGACCGTCCTTAAGACTTCTTGACCGTCCTAAGTACTTCTTGACCGTCCTAAGGACTTCTTGACCGTCCTAAGGACTTCTTGACCGTCCTTAAGACTTCTTGACCGTCCTAAGGACTTCTTGACCATCCTAATGACTACTTGACCGTCCTAAAGACTTCTTGACCGTCCTAAGGATTTCTTGACCGTCCTAATGACTACTTGACCGTCCTAAAGACTTCTTGACCTTCCTAAGGATTTCTTGACTGTCCTAATGACTACTTGACCGTCCTAAGGACTTCTTGACCGTCCTTAGGACTTCTTGACCGTCCATAGGACCTCTTGACCGTCCTAAGGAATTCTTGACCGTCATAAGTATTTCTTGACCGTCCTAAGGACTTCTTAACCGTCCTAAGGACTTCTTGAGCGTCCTAATGACTACTTGACCGTCCTAAAGACTTCTTGACCGTCCTAAGGACTTCTTGACCGTCCTAAGGAATTCTTGAGCGTCCTAAGGACTTCTTGACCGTCTTTAGGACTTCTTGACTGTCCATAGGACCTCTTGACCATCCTAAGGACTTCTTGACCGTCCTAAGGACTTCTTGACCGTCCTTTGGACTTCTTGACCGTCCTAAGGACTTCTTGACCGTCCATTGGACCTCTTGACCGTCCTAAGGACTTCTTGACAATCCTTAGGACTTCTTGACCGTCCTAAGGACTTCTTGACCGTCCTAAGGACTTCTTGAGCGTCCTAAGGACTTCTAGACCGTCCTTAGGACTTCTTGACCGTCCTAAGGACTTCTTGACCGTCCATAGGACCTCTTGACCGTCCATAGGACCTCTTGACCGTCCTAAGGACTTCTTGACCGTCCTAATGACTACTTGACCATCCTAAAGACTTCTTGACCGTCCTAAGGACTTCTTGACAGTCCTAAGGACTTCTTGACCGTCCTAATGACTACTTGACCGCCCTAAAGACTTCTTGACCGTCCTAAGGATTTCTTGACCGTCCTAATGACTACTTGACCGTCCTAAAGACTTCTTGACCGTCCTAAAGACTTCTTGACCGTCCTTTGGACTTCTTGACCGTCCTAAGGACTTCTTGACCGTCCATTGGACCTCTGACCGTCCTAAGGACTTCTTGACCGTCCATAGGACCTCTTGACCGTCCTAAGGACTTCTTGACCGTCCTAAGGACTTCTTGACCGTCCTATGGGCTTCTTGACCGTCCTAAGGACTTCTTGACCGTCCATGGGACCTCTTGACCGTCCTAAGGACTTCTTGACAATCCTTAGGACTTCTTGACCGTCCATAGGACCTCTTGACCGTCCATAGGACCTCTTGACCGTCCTAAGGACTTCTTGACCGTCCTAAGGACTTCTTGACCGTCCTAAGGACTTCTTGAGCGTCCTAAGGACTTCTAGACCGTCCTTAGGACTTCTTGACCGTCCTAAGGACTTCTTGACCGTCCATAGGACCTCTTGACCGTCCATAGGACCTCTTGACCGTCCTAAGGACTTCTTGACCGTCCTAATGACTACTTGACCGTCCTAAAGACTTCTTGACCGTCCTAAGGATTTCTTGACCGTCCTAATGACTTCTTGACCGTCCTAAAGACTTCTTGACCTTCCTAAGGACCTCTTGACAGTCCATAGGGCTTCTTGATCGTCCATAGGACTTTTTGACCGTCCTAAGGACTTCTTGACCGTCCTTAGGACTTCTTGACCGTCCTAAGGACTTCTTGACCGTCCATAGGACCTCTTGACCATCCATAGGACCTCTTGACCGTCCTAAGGACTTCTTGACCGTCCTAATGACTACTTGACCGTCCTAAAGACTTCTTGACCGTCCTAAGGACTTCTTGACCGTCCTAAATACTACTTGACCGTCCTAAAGACTTCTTGACCGTCCTAAGGATTTCTTGACCGTCCTAATGACTACTTGACCGTCCTAAAGACTTCTTGACAGTCCTAAGGACTTCTTGACCGTCCTAATGACTACTTGACCGTCCTAAGGACTTCTTGACCGTCCATAGGACCTCTTGACCATCCATAGGACCTCTTGACCGTCCTAAGTACTTCTTGACCGTCCTAATGACTACTTGACCGTCCTAAAGACTTCTTGACCGTCCTAAGGACTTCTTGACAGTCCTAAGGACTTCTTGACCGTCCTTAGGACTTCTTGACCGTCCTAAGGACTTCTTGACCGTCCATAGGACCTCTTGACCATCCATAGGACCTCTTGACCGTCCTAAGGACTTCTTGACCGTCCTAATGACTACTTGACCGTCCTAAAGACTTCTTGACCGTCCTAAGGACTTCTTGACAGTCCTAAGGACTTCTTGACCGTCCTAATGACTACTTGACCGTCCTAAAGACTTCTTGACCGTCCTAAGGATTTCTTGACCGTCCTAATGACTACTTGACCGTCCTAAAGACTTCTTGACAGTCCTAAGGACTTCTTGACCGTCCTAATGACTACTTGACCGTCCTTAAGACTTCTTGACCGTCCTAAGTACTTCTTGACCGTCCTAAGGACTTCTTGACCGTCCTAAGGACTTCTTGACCGTCCTTAAGACTTCTTGACCGTCCTAAAGACTTCTTGACCGTCCTAAGGACTTCTTGACAGTCCTAAAAACTTCTTGACCGTCCTAATGACTACTTGACCGTCCTAAAGACTTCTTGACCGTCCTAAGGATTTCTTGACCGTCCTAATGACTACTTGACCGTCCTAAAGACTTCTTGACAGTCCTAAGGACTTCTTGACCGTCCTAATGACTACTTGACCGTCCTTAAGACTTCTTGACCGTCCATAGGACCTCTTGACCATCCATAGGACCTCTTGACCGTCCTAAGGACTTCTTGACCGTCCTAATGACTACTTGACCGTCCTAAAGACTTCTTGACCGTCCTAAGGACTTCTTGACAGTCCTAAGGACTTCTTGACCGTCCTAATGACTACTTGACCGTCCTAAAGACTTCTTGACCGTCCTAAGGATTTCTTGACCGTCCTAATGACTACTTGACCGTCCTAAAGACTTCTTGACAGTCCTAAGGACTTCTTGACCGTCCTAATGACTACTTGACCGTCTTTAAGACTTCTTGACCGTCCTAAGTACTTCTTGACCGTCCTAAGGACTTCTTGACCGTCCTAAGGACTTCTTGACCGTCCTTAAGACTTCTTGACCGTCCTAAGGACTTCTTGACCGTCCTAATGACTACTTGACCGTCCTAAAGACTTCTTGACCGTCCTAAGGATTTCTTGACCGTCCTAATGACTACTTGACCGTCCTAAAGACTTCTTGACCTTCCTAAGGACCTCTTGACCGTCCATAGGACTTTTTGAGCGTCCTAAGGACTTCTTGACCGTCCTTAGGACTTCTTGACCGTCCTTAGGACTTCTTGACCGTCCTAAGGACTTCTTGACCGTCCATAGGACCTCTTGACCATCCATAGGACCTCTTGACCGTCCTAAGGACTTCTTGACCGTCCTAATGACTACTTGACCGTCCTAAAGACTTCTTGACCGTCCTAAGGACTTCTTGACAGTCCTAAGGACTTCTTGACCGTCCTAAATACTACTTGACCGTCCTAAAGACTTCTTGACCGTCCTAAGGATTTCTTGACCGTCCTAATGACTACTTGACCGTCCTAAAGACTTCTTGACAGTCCTAAGGACTTCTTGACCGTCCTAATGACTACTTGACCGTCCTTAAGACTTCTTGACCGTCCTAAGGACTTCTTGACCGTCCTTAAGACTTCTTGACCGTCCTAAGGACTTCTTGACCGTCCTAATGACTACTTGACCGTCCTAAAGACTTCTTGAGCGTCCTAAGGATTTCTTGACCGTCCTAATGACTACTTGACCGTCCTAAAGACTTCTTGACCTTCCTAAGGACCTCTTGACCGTCCATAGGGCTTCTTGATCGTCCATAGGACTTTTTGAGCGTCCTAAGGACTTCTTGACCGTCCTTAGGACTTCTTGACCGTCCTAAGGACTACTTGACCGTCCTAAAGACTTCTTGACCGTCCTAAGGACTTCTTGACAGTCCTAAGGACTTCTTGACCGTCCTAAATACTACTTGACCGTCCATAGGACCTCTTGACCATCCATAGGACCTCTTGACCGTCCTAAGGACTTCTTGACCGTCCTAATGACTACTTGACCGTCCTAAAGACTTCTTGACCGTCCTAAGGACTTCTTGACAGTCCTAAGGACTTCTTGACCGTCCTAAATACTACTTGACCGTCCTAATGACTACTTGACCGTCCTCAAGACTTCTTGACCGTCCATAGGACCTCTTGACCATCCATAGGACCTCTTGACCGTCCTAAGGACTTCTTGACCGTCCTAATGACTACTTGACCGTCCTAAAGACTTCTTGACCGTCCTAAGGACTTCTTGACAGTCCTAAGGACTTCTTGACCGTCCTAATGACTACTTGACCATCCTAATGACTACTTGACCGTCCTAAAGACTTCTTGACCGTCCTAAGGACTTCTTGACAGTCCTAAGGACTTCTTGACCGTCCTAATGACTACTTGACCGTCCTTAAGACTTCTTGACCGTCCTAAGGACTTCTTGACCGTCCTAAGGACTTCTTGACCGTCCTAATGACTACTTGACCGTCCTAAAGACTTCTTGACCGTCCTAAGGACTTCTTTACCGTCCTAAGGACTTCTTGACCGTCCTTATGACTTCTTGACCGTCCTAAGGACTTCTTGACCGTCCTAATGACTACTTGACCGTCCTAAAGACTTCTTGACCGTCCTAAGGATTTCTTGACCGTCCTAATGACTACTTGACCGTCCTAAAGACTTCTTGACCTTCCTAAGGATTTCTTGACTGTCCTAATGACTACTTGACCGTCCTAAGGACTTCTTGACCGTCCTTAGGACTTCTTGACCGTCCATAGGACCTCTTGACCGTCCTAAGGAATTCTTGACCGTCATAAGTATTTCTTGAGCGTCCTAAGGACTTCTTAACCGTCCTAAGGACTTCTTGAGCGTCCTAATGACTACTTGACCGTCCTAAAGACTTCTTAACCGTCCTAAATACTACTTGACCGTCCTAATGACTACTTGACCGTCCTCAAGACTTCTTGACCGTCCATAGGACCTCTTGACCATCCATAGGACCTCTTGACCGTCCTAAGGACTTCTTGACCGTCCTAATGACTACTTGACCGTCCTAAAGACTTCTTGACCGTCCTAAGGACTTCTTGACAGTCCTAAGGACTTCTTGACCGTCCTAATGACTACTTGACCATCCTAATGACTACTTGACCGTCCTAAAGACTTCTTGACCGTCCTAAGGACTTCTTGACAGTCCTAAGGACTTCTTGACCGTCCTAATGACTACTTGACCGTCCTTAAGACTTCTTGACCGTCCTAAGGACTTCTTGACCGTCCTAAGGACTTCTTGACCGTCCTAATGACTACTTGACCGTCCTAAAGACTTCTTGACCGTCCTAAGGACTTCTTTACCGTCCTAAGGACTTCTTGACCGTCCTTATGACTTCTTGACCGTCCTAAGGACTTCTTGACCGTCCTAATGACTACTTGACCGTCCTAAAGACTTCTTGACCGTCCTAAGGATTTCTTGACCGTCCTAATGACTACTTGACCGTCCTAAAGACTTCTTGACCTTCCTAAGGATTTCTTGACTGTCCTAATGACTACTTGACCGTCCTAAGGACTTCTTGACCGTCCTTAGGACTTCTTGACCGTCCATAGGACCTCTTGACCGTCCTAAGGAATTCTTGACCGTCATAAGTATTTCTTGACCGTCCTAAGGACTTCTTAACCGTCCTAAGGACTTCTTGAGCGTCCTAATGACTACTTGACCGTCCTAAAGACTTCTTGACCGTCCTAAGGACTTCTTGACTGTCCTAAGGACTTCTTGAGCGTCCTAAGGACTTCTTGACCGTCTTTAGGACTTCTTGACTGTCCATAGGACCTCTTGACCATCCTAAGGACTTCTTGACCGTCCTAAGGACTTCTTGACCGTCCTTTGGACTTCTTGACCGTCCTAAGGACTTCTTGACCGTCCATTGGACCTCTTGACCGTCCTAAGGACTTCTTGACAATCCTTAGGACTTCTTGACCGTCCTAAGGACTTCTTGACCGTCCTAAGGACTTCTTGAGCGTCCTAAGGACTTCTAGACCGTCCTTAGGACTTCTTGACCGTCCTAAGGACTTCTTGACCGTCCATAGGACCTCTTGACCGTCCATAGGACCTCTTGACCGTCCTAAGGACTTCTTGACCGTCCTAATGACTACTTGACCGTCCTAAAGACTTCTTGACCGTCCTAAGGACTTCTTGACAGTCCTAAGGACTTCTTGACCGTCCTAATGACTACTTGACCGTCCTAAAGACTTCTTGACCGTCCTAAGGATTTCTTGACCGTCCTAAAGACTACTTGACCGTCCTAAAGACTTCTTGACCGTCCTAAAGACTTCTTGACCGTCCTTAGGACTTCTTGACCGTCCTAAGGACTTCTTGACCGTCCATAGGACCTCTTGACCGTCCATAGGACCTCTTGACCGTCCTAAGGACTTCTTGACCGTCCTAATGACTACTTGACCGTCCTAAAGACTTCTTGACCGTCCTAAGGACTTCTTGACAGTCCTAAGGACTTCTTGACCGTCCTAATGACTACTTGACCGTCCTAAAGACTTCTTGACCGTCCTAAGGATTTCTTGACCGTCCTAAAGACTACTTGACCGTCCTATAGACTTCTTGACCGTCCTAAAGACTTCTTGACCGTCCTTTGGACTTCTTGACCGTCCTAAGGACTTCTTGACCGTCCATTGGATCTCTTGACCGTCCTAAGGACTTCTTGACTGTCCATAGGACCTCTTGACCATCCTAAGGACTTCTTGACCGTCCTAAGGACTTCTTGACCGTCCTTTGGACTTCTTGACCGTCCTAAGGACTTCTTGACCGTCCATTGGACCTCTTGACCGTCCTAAGGACTTCTTGACCTTCCTAAGGACTTCTTGACCGTCCTAAGGACTTCTTGAGCGTCCTAAGTACTTCTAGACCGTCCTTAGGACTTCTTGACCGTCCTAAGGACTTCTTGACCGTCCTAAGGACTTCTTGACCGTCCATAGGACCTCTTGACCGTCCATAGGGCTCTAGATCGTCCATAGGACTTTTTGACCGTCCTAAGGACTTCTTGACCGTCCTTAGGACTTCTTGACCGTCCTAAGGACTTCTTGACCATCCATAGGACCTCTTGACCATCCATAGGACCTCTTGACCGTCCTAAGGACTTCTTGACCGTCCTAATGACTACTTGACCGTCCTAAAGACTTCTTGACCGTCCTAAGGACTTCTTGACAGTCCTAAGGACTTCTTGACCGTCCTAATGACTACTTGACCGTCCTAAAGACTTCTTGACCGTCCTAAGGATTTCTTGACCGTCCTAATGACTACTTGACCGTCCTAAAGACTTCTTGACTGTCCTAAGGACTTCTTGACAGTCCTAAGGACTTCTTGACCGTCCTAATGACTACTTGACCGTCCTTAAGACTTCTTGACCGTCCTAAGTACTTTTTGACCGTCCTAAGGACTTCTTGACCGTCCTAAGGACTTCTTGACCGTCCTTAAGACTACTTGACCGTCCTAAGGACTTCTTGACCGTCCTAATGACTACTTGACCGTCCTAAAGACTTCTTGACCGTCCTAAGGATTTCTTGACCGTCCTAATGACTACTTGACCGTCCTAAAGACTTCTTGACCTTCCTAAGGATTTCTTGACTGTCCTAATGACTACTTGACCGTCCTTAGGACCTCTTGACCGTCCTTAGGACTTCTTGACCGTCCATAGGACCTCTTGACCGTCCTAAGGAATTCTTGACCGTCATAAGTATTTCTTGACCGTCCTAAGGACTTCTTAACCGTCCTAAGGACTTCTTGAGCGTCCTAATGACTACTTGACCGTCCTAAAGACTTCTTGACCGTCCTAAGGACTTCTTGACCGTCCTAAGGACTTCTTGAGCGTCCTAAGGACTTCTTGACCGTCTTTAGGACTTCTTGACTGTCCATAGGACCTCTTGACCATCCTAAGGACTTCTTGACCGTCCTAAGGACTTCTTGACCGTCCTTTGGACTTCTTGACCGTCCTAAGGACTTCTTGACCGTCCATTGGACCTCTTGACCGTCCTAAGAACTTCTTGACAATCCTTAGGACTTCTTGACCGTCCTAAGGACTTCTTGACCGTCCTTAGGACTTCTTGAGCGTCCTAAGGACTTCTAGACCGTCCTTAGGACTTCTTGACCGTCCTAAGGACTTCTTGACCGTCCTAAGTACTTCTTGACCGTCCTAAGGACTTCTTGACCGTTCTAAGGACTTCTTGACCGTCCTTAGGACTTCTTGACCGTCCATAGGACCTCTTGACCGTCCTAAGGACTTCTTGACCGTCCTAATGACTACTTGACCGTCCTTAAGACTTCTTGACCGTCCTAAGGACTTCTTGACCGTCCTAATGACTACTTGACCGTCCTAAAGACTTCTTGACCGTCCTAAGGATTTCTTGACCGTCCATAGGACCTCTTGACCGTCCATAGGACCTCTTGACCGTCCTAAGGACTTCTTGACCGTCCTAATGACTACTTGACCGTCCTAATGACTACTTGACCGTCCTAAAGACTTCTTGTCAGTCCTAAGGACTTCTTGACCGTCCAAATGACTACTTGACCGTCCTAAAGACTTCTTGACCGTCCTAAGGATTTCTTGACCGTCCTAATGACTACTTGACCGTCCTAAAGACTTTTTGACCGTCCTAAAGACTTCTTGACAGTCCTAAGGACTTCTTGACCGTCCTAATGACTACTTGACCGTCCTTAAGACTTCTTGACCGTCCAAAGTACTTCTTGACCGTCATAAGGACTTCTTGACCGTTCTAAGGACTTCTTGACCGTCCTTAGGACTTCTTGACCGTCCATAGGACCTCTTGACCGTCCTAAGGACTTCTTGACCGTCCTAATGACTACTTGACCGTCCTTAAGACTTCTTGACCGTCCTAAGGACTTCTTGACCGTCCTAATGACTACTTGACCGTCCTAAAGACTTCTTGACCGTCCTAAGGATTTCTTGACCGTCCTAATGACTACTTGACCGTCCTAAAGACTTCTTGACCTTCCTAAGGATTTCTTGACTGTCCTAATGACTACTTGACCGTCCTAAGGACTTCTTGACCGTCCTTAGGACTTCTTGACCGTCCATAGGACCTCTTGACCGTCCTAAGGACTTCTATACAATCCTTAGGACTTCTTGACGGTCCTAAGGACTTCTTGACCGTCCTTAGGACTTCTAGACCGTCCTAAGGACTTCTTGACCGTCCTAAGGACTTCTTGACCGTCCTAAGGACTTCTTGACCGTCCATAGAACTTCAAGACCGTCCTTAGTACTTCTCGACTGTCCTTAGGAGTTCTTGACCGTCTTAAGGACTTCTTGACCGTCCAAAGAACTTCTAGACCGTCCTTAGTATTACTTGACCGTCCTAAGGACTTCTTGACCATCCTAAAGACTTCTTGACCGTCCTAAGGACTTTTTGACCGTCCTAGAGACTTCTTGACCGTTCTAAAGACTTCTTGAGCGTCCTAAGGACTTCTTGACCGTCCTTAGGACTTCTTGACCGTCCTTAGGACTTCTTGACCGTCGTAAGGACTTCTTGACCGTCCATAGGACTTCTTGATCGTCCATAGGACTTCTAGACCGTCCTAAGGACTTCTTGACCGACCATAGGACCTCTTGACCGTCTAAGTACTTCTTGACCGTCCAAAGGACTTCTTGACCGTCCCAAGGACTTCTTGACCGTCCATAGGACTTCTTGACCGTACTTAGGACTTCTTGACCGTCCATAGGACCTCTTGACCGTCCTAAGGACTTCTTGACCGTCCTAATGACTACTTGACCGTCCTAAAGACTTCTTGACCGTCCAAAAGACTTCTAGACCGTCATAAAGACTTCTTGACCGTCCTAAGGACTTCTTGACCGTCCTAATGACTACATGACCGTCCTTAGGACTTCTTGACCGTCCTAAGGACTTCTTGACCGTCCATAGGACCTCTTGACCATCCATAGGACTTCTTGACCGTCCTTTGGACTTCTTGACCGTCCTAAGGACTTCTTGACCGTCCATTGGACCTCTTGACCGTCCTAAGAACTTCTTGACAATCCTTAGGACTTCTTGACCGTCCTAAGGACTTCTTGACCGTCCTTAGGACTTCTTGAGCGTCCTAAGGACTTCTAGACCGTCCTTAGGACTTCTTGACCGTCCTAAGGACTTCTTGACCGTCCTAAGTACTTCTGGACCGTCCTAAGGACTTCTTGACCGTTCTAAGGACTTCTTGACCGTCCTTAGGACTTCTTGACCGTCCATAGGACCTCTTGACCGTCCTAAGGACTTCTTGACCGTCCTAATGACTACTTGACCGTCCTTAAGACTTCTTGACCGTCCTAAGGACTTCTTGACCGTCCTAATGACTACTTGACCGTCCTAAAGACTTCTTGACCGTCCTAAGGATTTCTTGACCGTCCATAGGACCTCTTGACCGTCCATAGGACCTCTTGACCGTCCTAAGGACTTCTTGACCGTCCTAATGACTACTTGACCGTCCTAATGACTACTTGACCGTCCTAAAGACTTCTTGACAGTCCTAAGGACTTCTTGACCGTCCAAATGACTACTTGACCGTCCTAAAGACTTCTTGACCGTCCTAAGGATTTCTTGACCGTCCTAATGACTACTTGACCGTCCTAAAGACTTTTTGACCGTCCTAAAGACTTCTTGACAGTCCTAAGGACTTCTTGACCGTCCTAATGACTACTTGACCGTCCTTAACACTTCTTGACCGTCCAAAGTACTTCTTGACCGTCATAAGGACTTCTTGACCGTTCTAAGGACTTCTTGACCGTCCTTAGGACTTCTTGACCGTCCATAGGACCTCTTGACCGTCCTAAGGACTTCTTGACCGTCCTAATGACTACTTGACCGTCCTTAAGACTTCTTGACCGTCCTAAGGACTTCTTGACCGTCCTAATGACTACTTGACCGTCCTAAAGACTTCTTGACCGTCCTAAGGATTTCTTGACCGTCCTTAGGACTTCTTGACCGTCCATAGGACCTCTTGACCGTCCTAAGGACTTCTTGACAATCCTTAGGACTTCTTGACGGTCCTAAGGACTTCTTGACCGTCCTTAGGACTTCTAGACCGTCCTAAGGACTTCTTGACCGTCCTAAGGACTTCTTGACCGTCCTAAGGACTTCTTGACCGTCCATAGAACTTCAAGACCGTCCTTAGTACTTCTCGACTGTCCTTAGGAGTTCTTGACCGTCTTAAGGACTTCTTGACCGTCCAAAGAACTTCTAGACCGTCCTTAGTATTACTTGACCGTCCTAAGGACTTCTTGACCATCCTAAAGACTTCTTGACCGTCCTAAGGACTTTTTGACCGTCCTAGAGACTTCTTGACCGTTCTAAAGACTTCTTGAGCGTCCTAAGGACTTCTTGACCGTCCTTAGGACTTCTTGACCGTCCTTAGGACTTCTGACCGTCGTAAGGACTTCTTGACCGTCCATAGGACTTCTTGATCGTCCATAGGACTTCTAGACCGTCCTAAGGACTTCTTGACCGACCATAGGACCTCTTGACCGTCTAAGTACTTCTTGACCGTCCAAAGGACTTCTTGACCGTCCCAAGGACTTCTTGACCGTCCATAGGACTTCTTGACCGTACTTAGGACTTCTTGACCGTCCATAGGACCTCTTGACCGTCCTAAGGACTTCTTGACCGTCCTAATGACTACTTGACCGTCCTAAAGACTTCTTGACCGTCCAAAAGACTTCTAGACCGTCCTAAAGACTTCTTGACCGTCCTAAGGACTTCTTGACCGTCCTAATGACTACATGACCGTCCTAAAGAATTCTTGACCGTCCTAATGACTACTTGACCGTCCTAAAGACTTCTTGACCGTCCTAAAGACTTCTTGACCGTCCTTTGGACTTCTTGACCGTCCTAAGGACTTCTTGACCGTCCATTGGACCTCTTGACCGTCCTAAGGACTTCTTGACTGTCCATAGGACCTCTTGACCATCCTAAGGACTTCTTGACCGTCCTAAGGACTTCTTGACCGTCCTTTGGACTTCTTGACCGTCCTAAGGACTTCTTGACCGTCCATTGGACCTCTTGACCGTCCTAAGGACTTCTTGACAATCCTTAGGACTTCTTGACCGTCCTAAGGACTTCTTGACCGTCCTAAGGACTTCTTGAGCGTCCTAAGAACTTCTTGACCGTCCTAAGGACTTCTTGAGCGTCCTAAGGACTTCTTGACCGTCCATAGGACCTCTTGACCGTCCATAGGGCTTCTTGATCGTCCATAGGACTTTTTGACCGTCCTAAGGACTTCTTGACCGTCCTTAGGACTTCTTGACCGTCCTAAGGACTTCTTGACCGTCCATAGGACCTCTTGACCATCCATAGGACCTCTTGACCGTCCTAAGGACTTCTTGACCGTCCTAATGACTACTTGACCGTCCTAAAGACTTCTTGACCGTCCTAAGGACTTCTTGACAGTCCTAAGGACTTCTTGACCGTCCTAATGACTACTTGACCGTCCTAAAGACTTCTTGACCGTCCTAAGGATTTCTTGACCGTCCTAATGACTACTTGACCGTCCTAAAGACTTCTTGATCGTCCTAAGGACTTCTTGACAGTCCTAAGGACTTCTTGACCGTCGTAATGACTACTTGACCGTCCTAAAGACTTCTTGACCGTCCTAAGGACTTCTTGACAATCCTTAGGACTTCTTGACCGTCCTAAGGACTTCTTGACCGTCCTTAAGACTTCTTGACCGTCCTAAGGACTTCTTGACCGTCCTAATGACTACTTGACCGTCCTAAAGACTTCTTGACCGTCCTAAGGATTTCTTGACCGTCCTAATGACTACTTGACCGTCCTAAAGACTTCTTGACCGTCCTAATGACTTCTTGACCGTCCTAAAGACTTCTTGACCGTCCTAAGGACTTCTTGACCGTCCTTAGGACTTCTGACCGTCCTAAGGCCTTCTTGAACATCCTTAGGACTTCTGACCGTCCTAAGGACTTCTTGACCATCCTAAGGACTTCTTGACCGTCCTAAGGACTTCTAGACCGTCCTTAGGACTTCTTGACCGTCCTAAGGACTTCTTGACCGTCCTAAGGACTTCTTGACAGTCCATTGGACCTCTTGACCGTCCTAAGGACTTCTTGACAATCCTTAGGACTTCTTGACCGTCCTAAGGACTTCTTGACCGTCATAAAGACTTCTTGAGCGTCCTTAGGACTTCTAGACCGTCCTTAGGACTTCTTGACCGTCCTAAGGACTTTTTGACCGTCCTAAGGACTTCTTGACCGTCCATAGGACCTCTTGACCGTCCATAGGGCTTCTTGATCGTCCATAGGACTTTTTGACCGTCCTAAGGACTTCTTGATCGTCCTTAGGACTTCTTGACCGTCCTAAGGACTTCTTGACCGTCCATTGGACCTCTTGACCGTCCTAAGGATTTCTTGACAATCCTTAGGACTTCTTGACCGTCCTAAGGACTTCTTGACCGTCCTAAGGACTTCTTGAGCGTCCTAAGAACTTCTAGACCGTCCTTAGGACTTCTTGACCGTCCTAAGGACTTCTTGACCGTCCATAGGACCTCTTGACCGTCCATAGGGCTTCTTGATCGTCCATAGGACTTTTTGACCGTCCTAAGGACTTCTTGACCGTCCTTAGGACTTCTTGACCGTCCTAAGGACTTCTTGACCGTCCATAGGACCTCTTGACCATCCATAGGACCTCTTGACCGTCCTAAGGACTTCTTGACCGTCCTAATGACTACTTGACCGTCCTAAAGACTTCTTGACCGTCCTAAGAACTTCTTGACCGTCCTAAGGACTTCTTGACCGTCCTAAGGACTTCTTGACAATCCTTAGGACTTCTTGACCGTCCTAAGGACTTCTTGACCGTCCTAAGGACTTCTTGAGCGTCCTAAGTACTTCTAGACCGTCCTTAGGACTTCTTGACCGTCCTAAGGACTTCTTGACCGTCCTAATGACTACTTGACCGTCCTTAAGACTTCTTGACCGTCCTAAGGACTTCTTGACAATCCTTAGGACTTCTTGACCGTCCTAAGGACTTCTTGACCGTCCTTAAGACTTCTTGACCGTCCCAAGGACTTCTTGACCGTCCTAATGACTACTTGACCGTCCTAAAGACTTCTTGACCGTCCTAAGGATTTCTTGACCGTCCTAATGACTACTTGACCGTCCTAAAGACTTCTTGACCGTCCTAATGACTACTTGACCGTCCTAAAGATTTCTTGACCGTCCTTAGAACTTCTTGACCGTCCTTTGGACTTCTTGACCGTCCTTTGGACTTCTTGACCGTCCTAAGGACTTCTTGACAGTCCATTGGACCTCTTGACCGTCCTAAGGACTTCTTGACAATCCTTAGGACTTCTTGACCGTCCTAAGGACTTCTTGACCGTCCTAAAGACTTCTTGAGCGTCCTAAGGACTTCTAGACCGTCCTTAGGACTTCTTGACCGTCCTAAGGACTTCTTGACCGTCCTAAGGACTTCTTGACCGTCCATAGGACCTTTTGACCGTCCATAGGGCTTCTTGATCGTCCATAGGACTTTTTGACCGTCCTAAGGACTTCTTGATCGTCCTTAGGACTTCTTGACCGTCCTAAGGACTTCTTGACCGTCCATAGGACCTCTTGACCATCCATAGGACCTCTTGACCGTCCTAAGGACTTCTTGACCGTCCTAATGACTACTTGACCGTCCTAAGGACTTCTTGACAGTCCTAAGGACTTCTTGACCGTCCTAATGACTTCTTGACCGTCCATAGGACCTCTTGACCATCCATAGGACCTCTTGACCGTCCTAAGGACTTCTTGACCGTCCTAATGACTACTTGACCGTCCTATAGACTTCTTGACCGTCCTAAGGACTTCTTGACAGTCCTAAGGACTTCTTGACCGTCCTAAATACTACTTGACCGTCCTAAAGACTTCTTGACCGTCCTAAGGATTTCTTGACCGTCCTAATGACTACTTGACCGTCCTAAAGACTTCTTGACAGTCCTAAGGACTTCTTGACCGTCCTAATGACTACTTGACCGTCCTTAAGACTTCTTGACCGTCCTAAGTACTTCTTGACCGTCCTAAGGACTTCTTGACCGTCCTAAGGACTTCTTGACCGTCCTTAAGACTTCTGACCGTCCTAAGGACTTCTTGACCGTCCTAATGACTACTTGACCGTCCTAAAGACTTCTTGACCGTCCTAAGGATTTCTTGACCGTCCTAATGACTACTCGACCGTCCTAAAGACTTCTTGACCTTCCTAAGGACTTCTTGACCGTCCTAAGGACTTCTTGACCGTCCATAGGACCTCTTGACCATCCATAGGACCTCTTGACCGTCCTAAGGACTTCTTGACCGTCCTAATGACTACTTGACCGTCCTAAAGACTTCTTGACCGTCCTAAGGACTTCTTGACAGTCCTAAGGACTTCTTGACCGTCCTAATGACTACTTGACCGTCCTAAAGACTTCTTGACCGTCCTAAGGATTCTTGACCGTCCTAATGACTACTTGACCGTCCTAAAGACTTCTTGACCGTCTAAGGACTTCTTGACAGTCCTAAGGACTTCTTGACCGTCTAATGACTACTTGACCGTCCTTAAGACTTCTTGACGTCCTAAGTACTTCTTAACCGTCCTAAGGACTTCTTGACCGTCCTAAGGACTTCTTGACCGTCCTAATGACTACTTGACCGTCCTAAAGACTTCTTGACCGTCCTAAGGATTCTGACCGTCCTATGACTACTTGACCGTCCTAAGACTTCTTGACCTTCCTAAGGTTTTCTTGACTGTCCTAATGACTACTTGACCGTCCTAAGGACTTCTTGACCGTCTAAGGACTTCTTGACAGTCCTAAGGACTTCTTGACCGTCCTAAGGACTTCTTGAGCGTCCTAAGGACTTCTTGACCGTCCTAAGTACTTCTTGACCGTCCTAAGGACTTCTTTACCGTCCTAAGGACTTCTTGACCGTCCTTATGACTTCTTGACCGTCCTAAGGACTTCTTGACCGTCCTAATGACTACTTGACCGTCCTAAAGTTTTCTTGACCGTCCTAAGGATTTCTTGACCGTCCTAATGACTACTTGACCGTCCTAAGGACTTCTTGACCGTCCTTAGGACTTCTTGACCGTCCATAGGACCTCTTGACCGTCCTAAGGAATTCTGACCGTCATAAGTATTTCTTGACCGTCCTAAGGACTTCTTAAACGTCCTAAGGACTTCTTGAGCGTCCTAATGACTACTTTCCGTCCTAAAGACTTCTGACCGTCCTAAGACTTCTTGACTTCTGACTCCTAAGGGACTTCTTGACGTCCTAAGGACTTCTTGACCGTCTTTAGGACTTCTTGACTGTCCTAGACCTCTTGAACATCCTAAGGACTTCTTTACCGTCCTAAGGACTTCTTGACCGTCCTTTGGACTTCTTGACCGTCCTAAGGACTTCTTGACCGTCCATTGGACCTCTTGACCGTCCTAAGGACTTCTTGACAATCCTTAGGACTTCTTGACCGTCCTAAGGACTTCTTGACCGTCCTAAGGACTTCTTGATCGTCCAAGGGCCTTCTTGACCGTCCTTAGGACTTCTTGACCTTCCTAAGGACTTCTTGACCGTCCATAGGACCTCTTGACCGTCCATCGGACCTCTTGACCGTCCTAAGGACTTCTTGACCGTCCTAATGACTACTTGACGTCCTAAAGACTTCTTGACCGTCCTAACTCTTGACAGTCCTAAGGACTTCTTGACCGTCCTAATGACTACTTGACCGTCCTAAAGACTTCTTGACCGTCTAAGGATTTTTGACCGTCCTAATGACTACTTGACCGTCCTAAAGACTTCTTGACCGTCCTAAAGACTTCTTGACCGTTCTTTGACTTCTTGAACCGTCCTAAGGACTTCTTGACCGTCCATTGGACCTCTTGACCGTCCTAAGGACTTCTTGACCGTCCTAATGACTACTGACGTCCTAAAGTTTTCTGACCGTCCTAAGGATTTCTTGACCGTCCTAATGACTACTTGACCGTCCTAAGGACTTCTTGCCGTCATTAGACTTCTGACCGTCCATAGGACCTCTTGACCGTCCTAAGGAATTCTTGACCGTCATAAGTATTTCTTGACCGTCCTAAGGACTTCTTAAACGTCCTAAGGACTTCTTGGCGTCCTAATGACTACTTGACCGTCCTAAAGACTTCTTGACGTCGTCCTAAGGACTTCTTGACGTCCTAAGGACTTCTTGAGCGTCCTAAGGACTTCTTGACCGTCTTTAGGACTTCTGACTTCCAGGACCTCTTGAACATCCTAAGGACTTCGTGACCGTCCTAAGGACTTCTTGACCGTCCTTTGGACTTCTTGACGTCCTTAGGACTTCTTGACCGTCCATTGGACCTCTTGACCGTCCTAAGGACTTCTTGACATCATTAGGACTTCTGACCGTCCTAAGGACTTCTTGACCGTCCTAAGGACTTCTTGAGCGTCCTAAGGACTTCTAGACCGTCCTTAGGACTTCTTGACCTTCCTAAGGCTTCTTGACCGTCCATAGGACCTCTTGACCGTCCATAGGACCTCTTGACCGTCCTAAGGATTCTTGACCGTCCTAATGACTACTTGACCGTCCTAAAGACTTCTTGACCGTCCTAAGGACTTCTGACAGTCCTAAGGACTTCTTGACGTCCTAATGACTACTTGACCGTCCTAAAGACTTCTTGACCGTCCTAAGGATTTCTTGACCGTCCTAATGACTACTTGACCGTCCTAAAGACTTCTTGACCGTCCTAAAGACTTCTTGACCGTTCTTTGGACTTCTGACCGTCTAAGGACTTCTTGACCGTCCATTGGACCTCTTGACCGTCTAAGGACTTCTTGACTGTCCATAGGACCTCTTGACCATCCTAAGGACTTCTTGACCGTCCTAAGGACTTCTTGACCGTCCTTTGGACTTCTTGACCGTCCTAAGGACTTCTTGACCGTCCATTGGACCTCTTGACCGTCCTAAGGACTTCTTGACAATCCTTAGACTTCTGACCGTCCTAAGGACTCTTGACCGTCCTAAG